>QVOA01008648.1:0-33258 GCA_014825685.1 Pseudomyrmex cubaensis | reverse complement strand
AATATACATATATATATATATATATATATATATATATATATATATATATATATATATACAGAACGGAGAGAGCGAATAGTCGACTGTGAATCATGAATTCCCGCAAAAATCGCGGGATTTTATGACAGTTGGATCTTGTAAAGTTTTGCTGTTTATGACGCACAAAGAGATCAAAATCTGCGACTTGCACTTCGGACTTCTTAAATTGGCCTGAAATTTGCGCGAAAGAGAAACTTCCCTTTCCAAATCCCTTTGCAACAAAAACTAAAAGATTTCGTCATTAAAATGATCGAGAGGCAATATCCGCGTTGCTCGCAAACTCGCTTGTACTCAAGTCACGTCGCAATAATTCCTTCGGTTCGTTTTACTTATTCAAGACTCGAGTTTATTTAGTTTGTGTTCTTTTTTTTTTTTTTTTTCGCTTTTCCTCTTCTCTTTTTTTTCTAATCTTCTTAGACCGCGCAAAGAGACTGTGCGCGGCAGAGCGGGGCTTTTTGGTCGACGATTGAATGAATGCCACGCAAGTTAGTCAGCGCCGCGGTGCTAAATTCGGCGGACGCCTGGCGTCGCGCCAGAAGAACCACCCAGCGCACCAACCTGCTCCTACCCTGTGGCCGCCGACGAAATGGCGCCGTTATCATATCTGTTCGCCGTCGTTCTCCGTTTAAATAACAGTCGAGAGATAGATTGACGAGCGGCACCGGTTCCGTTGAAATCGGTTCAGAAGAAGAATTCAACGTGTTTTCGTTTCGAGAATTCGGTTTTTTTTCCGTTTTGCAAAACCTGTAGAGAGTGAGAGAGAAAGAAATTTGTGCGTTACGAAAAATTTGACGTCACATAATGCAGCTAATAATAAACGAATATAAACATTCAAAGAATCGGCACTCGTACAATTGTAAAATCGAGAATCGTGCCATGAGCAATTGAAGAAAAAATCAAGTACTTCGAGCTCGAAGAAAATTATCGATGTATAGGAATATCAAACAAATTATCATAAGGTTTATTCATTGATGATTTCTCATTGTTGGACGGCTCCGAATTACCGGCATTATGAGTCGCGGGGCAACTTGTCGAGGAGAGATTCGAGGGTGGTTAAGCACGAGCAACCACCCTGCGCGAGCCACCGGGAGATCTCGGCTGTGTGCGGCTCCTACGCGGTCTTTCATTCGCTCTCCCGCGGGCCGTACGCGCTCGTCACGCGTGTCGCACATTGCCGAACACACGAACGAGAGGGACCACTACACGCGCGGAGGGAACCGGGCGGGCACGCTTCTGATGCGCGTGCAGCTGAAGACGACGAAGACGACGAAGACGACGAAGGAGAGCGCCGCGGTGGCGGCGGCGGCGGCGGCAGCGGCCGCGGCGACGAAGGGCGAGGGAGGCTGCGCTGCTATATGTAGCCCCGAATCTTAGCCGGGGCAACTATTGCGCCCGAAATTGCCGAAGCGAACGCAACCCCCGCACGCACGCACGCCTCGGATTGTAAATCCTTGCTCTTGATCTCGCGACCGGACTCACCTTCGCAACTTCCCGCCCAGACATTGCCATCTTTTTTTTTTTCTTCTACTGCACTGCAGATAGTAATCGGCGCGCGAGTGTGTTTTGTTTGTTTGTTTGAAAATCCTGAGTTGATAAGCATGACCAGTGTGCTCTGAAGAAGATCGTTGTCATCGAGAAGACACGGGGGGAAGATGCCGCGAGCGTTCCTGATCACGCATCGCAGATACAACGGCACCGAGGAAGAGATCGGAGGAGCTGAAAGAGGTGCGAAATACGATTTAAAAAAAAAAACGCAAATTTCTAAAGTCAATTCTCATCAGTCAAAGATTGGAAAGTACATATGTAACAAGCGCACGTTAAGATTTTTATATAATTTAATTAGCAAGATTTTATTAGCAACTTTTTACAATTTACTGCAATGTCGTTTTATTTTGTATCTTTTAAGTTTTTTTTCAACTACAGAAACGCTAATTTATCATAATTTTATTAAGATAAGTCTATAAATTATTTACTAGAAGACTAAGTAATTTATTCTACTACTTGAGCAATTGTATTTAATACGTTTAAAAATAATACACAATTAAAATAATTTATGTTAATTATAAAAAATAATATAATGCAACATATGGTAAGGAAAATCCACTGGTCGTTCGCTCGCGGTTAAGGTGGCAGATTGCGCGGATTTAAGAATAGGAGACGCCAAGATGCGTCACCAGAACCCACCAAGACGCATACCGTCGCGATGCCGTCAACCCCACCGGCGCGGGGTGAGGCGGGGGAGTTTTGGCTTTCTTACGAACGTGTACGTAAGAAAGCCAAACGTGTGTGCGCGTACACGACACCTACGGGATACGCAGAATAAACGTGCGCGGTGTGCGCACGCTACAGACGCGTGTGTGCGGGGGTTTTCGTGACGGAGGAGAGAGCTACTCTATTTCCGTTCTCCCCGAAAACGGAGCAGCCAGCGAGCTCTTTGCCTCAGAGGTGTGTCGCGTTTTACGAGCCGCGTCGACGCCGGATTTTCCTGTCCGAGCAGATCTTGTTAGAGAAGAGATTTTGAAAGTTTTTCAAATTTCCCGCAGACTTGATGTGGAAAAACGACATGCAAACTAAAAAAAAAAAAAAAAAAAAAAATATCTATGATCGCGAAAAATAATGTTCGGTATTTTGTCGGTTGTCACAACATTTAAAGTTTATCTTCAAATTTCCTCCAGACTTCAGTCCCGAAAGGAGCGTAAGACTGGCCGATTATAGCGGCGGTCAGCCAACTTCCGATGGCGCCAGCGAGTGCGGCAGCGAGACGTCGTCCGAGTGTCCGGAGGAACTTTACAATCTGACGAAGCTGGCGGAAGTGAGCCTGGCGGCGGCGGCCGGCACTCTCATCCACCACAGCAATGTTATTTATCAGCGACCCGTGTCGCCCAGGATCGCTCAGTATCCCACGGAGACAAGCAGAACGCTGACGTCTCGACCCGCAGCTCCGTTGACGGCGAACCAGGATCAGATCCTGGGCGAGCGCACGCGGCTCTTCTTCGAGCGGATCGAGACCGAGAGGGAAATTCTGGAGAATCGTACCGAGGAGAGCGCCGCTTTGAGCATCCGTCTTTCGCACCCCGTCTGCTCCTCTCCGCAGGAGGATCCGAGTTTTCCGAAGGTTGTCGCCGGCATCGAACAGTCGCCGACGTCGGTGTCCTCGGCGACGTCCCAGGCTCGAAGGATAATCACCGCGGAGCCGAAGTCGGAGGACAACGAGGATCACGAGTGTCCCGATTGCGGCAAAAAGTACTCGACCTCGTCTAATCTGGCCAGACACCGTCAGACGCACAGATCGCTCGGCGACAAGAAGGCCAGAAGATGCCCGCACTGCGACAAGGTCTACGTCAGCATGCCGGCGTTCAGCATGCACGTGAGGACCCACAATCAGGGGTGCAAGTGCCACTACTGCGGCAAGTGCTTCTCCAGACCGTGGCTGCTGCAGGGACACATACGTACGCACACAGGTAACGCGATATATCGTTTATTGTATTCTACACTCGATTAATTTCCGGAGAAAAAAGGTCTTTCGAATAACTTTAATATCTGGTTATAAATAATTATACGTAATTATGTATGAGATTAAGATCTCTCACATATAATCGTATTATATACGCAATAGAATTTGTTCGTATATACTTTTTCTCGGATCTTTTGTAAATAATTAATTGAAAATAGGATTGTTGGAGAAACAACGGGTTTAACAAGTTTTCAATGAAGAGACGAGTCAAAATTAATTACTGGTAATATACCGTTTGGCACAGTTGGGAATGCGGTACTATTTTCGACCGCAAATCACAGATGTGCGGCTGTGAAGTCGGTTGACGACGCTATGCGATATATCTACGTCCTTCACCATGTTCGAGTGGTACATTAGAAATGACTAATTGAGTCGTTCAATCGCGGAGAAGACCGCGCGGAAACACGTGTGTCGAAGTTAGTCCTGTCGCTTAAAATACTTTAAAAACAGCGTGTTTGCGCCAAGCTTGACTAAATGTCATATTACACAAAAAACAAATTTTTTTTTAAATATCTCAGAACTTCCGTATATTATTCTAACGAGTGCTTTCGTATCTCTCTCTTTCTCCTAGGCGAGAAACCGTTCAAGTGCACCATTTGCAACAAAGCCTTTGCCGACAAGTCGAACTTGCGCGCCCACATACAGACGCACTCGAACACCAAGCCGCACGTGTGCGGCCGTTGCGGCAAAGCCTTTGCCCTGAAGTCGTACCTGTACAAGCACGAGGAGTCGTCCTGCATGCGCGCCCATCATCGATCGTCCACGGAGAAGCACGATCAGATCGAACAGCAGGTGTCGTCGGTGAAACCGACGAGCGCGCCGACATCCCTGAACAGGACGTCGCAGACGACGCCGTGCATCACCGCGTCACCTACCAGCGTCATAGTTCCCCGATTGGGACTCGAGCGGGACCAGAAGAGCGCGTCGTCGGCGTTCTCCGCGATCATCAGGCACACCAGAACGACGGACGACAGATGCGTCATGCCCTCGAAGCGAGCCTGCAAGGATAGAACGAGCTGCGGAGACGAGCCGACGGTGGGCCCCGATCCGACGACCAAGGATCCGGAATACGTGTCCAGAATGGTCATCAGGACGTCGGTGATATCACCGAATCCGGAACACCTGCATCTTCGCTACGAAAACGACATCAAGAATACCTCGACCGCCACGTTCGATTATACCGATCCGACGAGAGCTTCGGCATTCTCGAGACCCGCCACGATGACCCTGGCCATTGCTTAGAAAATTATTGCGATCGAAACTGCGCTGACGTTTAGATTGGCCGCGTTGAAAAGAAATTCGATCTTGTAATCTTTCCCCAAAAACGTTTTTTGCAAGCGAGATCCGTTGAGATCTGAATAGAACGTCTTCAGGGTATTCCACGAAATGAGATATTTTCTGCCTTTCCGCGAGAAATTGAAGAGATTTCCAAGAATTGTTTTCAAATTGTCGTCAAAACGCGCTACATGTAATTTCGCGTAACAAAAAATTACTTCCCGTAATCGCCGAACGACATTGCGAATCAGCGAAGTAACCGGACGGAGTAGTGGATTTGCGTGTGACACAGATATTGTATTCCAAGCATCTTCCGAATTAGGGACCACCTAGCGATTAGTAGTCGTAATAATGTTAAATCTCTTAAGTAACCGTGTTTTGTATAATTTAGTCCGGTCCGTCGTAACGACTTCGTGCCTTATGTATATATGCAAACCGTGTGTACGATTCGACGCACAACAGCAGCAGAATTGGTATGCGGATGAATGCGTAGAGAGAGAGAGAGAGAGAGATCTTCGGGGTGTAAGGCCGCCCCGATGGGAGCGTCTGTTAAACGCCAAACTCGTGACCTTATCTATTTAAAGACGAGTATAAGAACGTCGCTATCTCGCGCGGCGTTAAACGATCGAAATTAATCGTCGACACGGACCGCAAATGTGTGTGCCTTCGCGTTATTATTTTAGGATTAAACGAGAGACAAACGGTTCCGAGAGGCTCTTCTTCGAGGCAGCTATCAGCTTCGCGAAATGTATAAATACGAGAATCAACGTTTTTCTTGAACATATATTCTACAAATATATATATGTGTGCACTTTTAAACGAACTCGCACACTCGGACTCTGTGCGAGACGCCAGTTCGTTCAAACCGAGTGAAATTACGTAAAACTAAAAATAAAAAAAAAAAAAAAACAAAAAAAACGACGCAGCACAGCCGTTGCTGCGGAAGATATTCGAGATGCAAAAAAGTTGTTGCATCGGGACGCTCTCAAAAGCGAAAATGTGATCTGTGATTCGGAACTGCGCAACCGATCGCCCGCGATTAGTCGGCTCCAGACAATGCGGTCGTCTGCCAAATAAATACAATAATAGAAATATGTAACGCTGATGTATCACTTTATCGTCGTAAAAGAGTAAGTTTAGATTTGTTAATTATTCACGTGCATACATGTGATAAATTTTACTGTATTATATAATATATATATACACACACACACACACACGATTGGAGTCATGGAACACCGTCCAATCGAGCGCATCGTTTAGAGCCGTAGAGTTAGGTCGCCTCGTTTCTCTTATAGCGATAGATGTTAAATAAGCCTCTTTTCTCGCGTTCGTTTATGGTGCCAGAAGTTTTGTGGTAACCAAATCAGAGAGTGTGAAGCTAGTCGAAACCCGTTTTGCCGTTGCGAAACGCAATCAGCCGTTGCAACGGAATTTGCGATCGAGACACAACGTGTACAACCCTTCATTCAGAAGATTCAACGGCGAGATCGTGCGGATTACGCGAGCGGCCGAACGGTTAGAGATAAAAATCGCATAAGTGTAATAATAATAATAATATGCGCAAGACAAGATTGTCGCATTTTTGAAGAGAGATAAGAAAATCTCTCTGTTTGTACATATATGAAATTTATTGACGAGCGATTCGCGGACGCGCGCGTCCTAGTCATTTTTCTCGATAAATCGCCCGGGAAGACGAGAATGTACACGAAATCCTAGCGTTTTGAGAGACGTAGCCGTGTTACATATGATCGCACGTTGTAAATAGCATTCCCACTTTTACTTTTATTAGAGTTTTTTAGAGAAACGAATTGTTGGTTTAGAGCCGTTTTTAGTTAACTCGATTTGTATGTATTACACCTCTGTTATGTGCATGTAGAGTTATATATATATATGTATATATATATATACGTGCTGTGTATTTGTACACCGGAGTGCCTACGCAAAAAACATATATTCTCATTTTTGTACGAATTGTAAAAGTCTTGTCTATTGTAACGAAGGAATAATATACGAAGTGATTATGTACTTGGACAATGTCTGTTATTTTTTTCCTTTTTTTTGTACATTGGATGAGAGTGCAGAAGTTGCAAAATTAGACCAGGTAGTTTTATTAAAAACGATTCATTCATTCCATCAATGATCTCCATTGTTTCCTATTACTCTTCGCTGTTGTACTTGGTGGAAAATGAACGAATCGTTTTTAACGAAATTACTTGCGAGTTTTCTATCGCGAAATCCATCAGAACTTCTTCACTCACCTAATTTTTATTTTCAAAAGCTGTGCGTGTGTGTGCGCGTGGAGAAGATAAAGATTCTTCTCGCTGAAAAGTTGTTGTGTCAAAGTAATTTAATTCCAGTATCCCCCTATCGGATTTGCACAGCACGGGTTGGATAAAGCTTCCCGTTCAACACTCTCTCGGTCTTTTTACTTATTGAACTCATTATCGCGCCGATGAACCGTGCGATCATTAGCTACGCCTGGTAGTAAGATAAACAGAGACTTAACTGTGTTTAACAAATAGATTGGACTCAATAATTAGGCCAAACGAAGGCGAAAACGACTAGTTAAAGATAGCGGCGTTAAATTAAATTTTACACCAACGCACACGCACTTAAAGGATTCCAAACAGACTAAAGAATTATAAATAAATTTTTATCGCTAACGCGTGTGAAAATTTTCGTCGCTTGTTTCTAAATTTAATTTCTAAAAATTTGTCTTGTATTTTTTTTGATATAATATGCTTTAAATGTATAGAAAAATTATATAGTCTTCAACAAATATTTTTCTTGATTGAACTGCATATTTTTTTTCTTCCGGTTTTAAAAGGATTCTCGAAACAAACGGATCGTCGGATTTGCAACATCCGGCGGTGCCGTTAAAATTCGAATATTTTTCCTCTTTTCTCTCTAACTGTGGCTATGATACTCGAGTCAAAGACATGACAGCCACGGGAACGCAATATCTTTCGGTAATGAGATCCGCAGTGACAAGACGAGACCAAACGAGATAACATGATACACATAGGCGTCTGCACGCACTTACACATCACAACACGCACATAGTCGCACTTCTCGGAACCTTTTTTCAGCGATTTTTCATTTCTCTCTCTCTCTCTTTCTCTCGCGGCTCGTGACGGCTATGTAGATCCTTGCGATTCCCAGCAATGAGACATGAGCGTGTTGGGAAGAGACGAGGAAGAGACGACACAGAGGAAGAAAACGAGCAGAGTCAGTGGGAGTTAATAGTATGATCCAGTCGGGTTGGGAGCATCATCGAGACATCGGTTCGTGTCAGTCGTGAAGAAGATCTCGCAGAAGGTTCGAGCCATGCGGCCGTACCTCATCATCCTGATCTTCCTCGCGAGTACCGTGCTTGCGAGGTACTACGTAAGTGTTTCCCGACGCGTACCTTTTCATTTTCTTCAAGAGAAAATTTCCATTTCTCGTCAAACTCATTTTATTTCTTCTGTCACACGCGTCAATTGGCAATGTTTCTTTTCAAAAACTTGTTTAACTTTTGTCATTTCTAAATTAAACATAACTGTGCAAACAAATATAATAAATAAAAATTACAAATTTTATTTAATTACATAAGAATTAAATTTTATTTAAAATTTTGATTTAAAAACTCGTTAAAAAGATTTATCGTAGATTTTTCATTTAAAAAATTTATTTTATTTGTTTATATTGAGAGCAGATATTTGTTTATCTCTCTTAAAACTTAACAATTTAAGATACTTGTTTCCGTATTTCGCTTTTTGAAATTCAGCAAATCGTTGAGACGTATCATCTATCTTGATACGCAGAACTGTGTGCGCATTTCATCAAACTATCTGTTTCGAAGTGTAAATATTTTCTTGAAATCTGTGTCGTTCCAATTACTACAACATTCTGCTCTAGCAGGTTATTGGCACAGGTCATACACGCACTGATGCATACGACTATTTAAGAAAGATTTGGAGGTCGAAGTTCACAAAGATAAGAGCAGACGATAGGAATTGCTTAGCTTATTCTCGACGTAGCGCCGTCTTTCTTTTTCTTTCTTCATCCCCTTTTGTCAATGTTAGAATCTTGTTGTGCAATAAAAAATATTTTTAGTAATAAGATGATAAATTATAAATATTTATATATAATTGATCGATAATGTTAATATCCACACAGGAGAAGACACGTTTTGATCGATCTGTTAATGAAAATGAAGTGAAAAACACAGAAAACGATGACGCAAACAAACAATGGTCTTTTACTGACGATGTGACGGTAAATGATTTCATTGTCTTATAATAATATATACAAAAAAAATACAATTCACACACAAAATTAATTTGATTTTAAACAGCAATTTGTCGCATATAAAAGCAAACAGGAGAACGATTGTTATCTCAGAAATACGCAACACAATCAAAATGTGTCACGTAAAAAGCAGCAAGCTGAGGCACTACTCTATGCAACGACAACCCTTACAAAACTGGAGGTAACAATAAAAAAATTGAATGTTATTTTAACACATTGTTAGAATGTAATAATAATATAGTTTTTGCAAACACACAGGCGTGGCGACTTGCTGGAGATCGAATCGTCGATTTCTGCAACGGACGCACTATGATTTTGCTACAAGAAACTAGACCCGCGCCCGGACAAATTATCGATCCGTTTTTTAACGAAATCCCGGAAGACATTTTTTCGAAACGAGTAGCTCGGGCGAAGAGACAAATTTCATTAGCGCAACGAAAACAGTTGAACACAAATTTCAACAAATTTCGACAACGTCGGCAAGCAAATCAATTTCGAGGAAAGTTTCGTGGACAAACGCAATCTCAATATTTGAATCTCGGTAATGATGAACAGAAACAAGGCAAGGCGGAAGCCGAAGCCACTCAACAATCTTCACATGCAATAGTTAGTGAGTATTCAGTCAGTTTCTATTCGTTTCTTATATCATTACAATCATTATATAAAAAATTAATTGTTGAAGTTTGTGTGTGTGTGTGTGCGTGATATTTATTTACTCGAACTTTGAAACATCTCTAATATCTTTTTTCTAGGCGGAAGTCGTGGTATAGGCCAAGCACAAAGTATGTCGTCAGGTAGTACCGGTTGTGAAGACTGTCCTGGATATCCTGGCATCGAAATAGCACCAGATAAAATACGAGTTCCACCAACGGATGTTATACGTCCTGGAACGGGAATAATACCTGGAGGTGTACCTTATCCTGGTGGCGTTATTCCCGGAACCTTACCTTATCCTGGAGGTGTTCAAACCGGTGTTGTGAGACCAGGAGGTGACGGAACATATCCTGGTGGCATTCAACCTGGTGTTACAAGACCAGGAGGTGACGGAACATATCCCGGTGGCGTTCAGCCTGGTGTTACGAGACCAGGAGGTGACGGAACATATCCCGGTGGCGTTCAGCCTGGTGTTACGAGACCAGGAGGTGACGGAACATATCCTGGTGGTGTTCAGCCTGGTGTTACGAGACCAGGAGGTGACGGAATATATCCCGGTGGTGTTCAGCCTGGTGTTACAAGACCAGGAGGTGACGGAACATATCCTGGTGGCGTTCAGCCTGGTGTTACAAGACCAGGAGGTGATGGAATATATCCCGGTGGTGTTCAACCTGGTGTTACGAGACCAGGAGGTGATGGAATATATCCCGGTGGTGTTCAACCTGGTGTTATAAGACCAGGAGGTGACGGAACATATCCTGGTGGTGTTCAGCCTGGTGTTACGAGACCAGGAGGTGATGGAATATATCCTGGTGGTGTTCAGCCTGGTGTTATAAGACCAGGAGGTGATGGAACATATCCCGGTGGTGTTCAACCTGGTGTTGTAAGACCAGGAGGTGACGGAACATATCCCGGTGGTGTTCAACCTGGTGTTGTAAGACCAGGAGGTGACGGAACATATCCTGGTGGTGTTCAGCCTGGTGTTACAAGACCAGGAGGTGATGGAATATATCCTGGTGGTGTTCAGCCTGGTGTTACAAGACCAGGAGGTGACGGAATATATCCCGGTGGTGTTCAACCTGGTGTTATAAGACCAGGAGGTGACGGAATATATCCTGGTGGTGTTCAGCCTGGTGTTACGAGACCAGGAGGTGATGGAACATATCCTGGTGGTGTTCAACCTGGTGTGCAACAAGGACAAGGCATATATCCTCCTGGTGTTGTAACTACAGTAACAACGGGCACTACTGTTGGTGTTAATGCTTATCCAGGTGGTATCGCACCCGGAATAGGCTTTCCGGGAACATATCCGGGAGTTCCTGGAACAGGAACTTATCCGGGAGTTCCTGGAACAGGAACTTATCCGGGAAGTGGAGTTTTTCCTGGCGGTATTCAAACGGGTGTCATTCCAGGACCAGGCACTGGCACATATCCCGGTAGCATTGTTCCTGGCGGAGCAATAGGTCAAGGAGTTTATCCTAGTATTGGACAGCAGACTGGTATCCCGGGAGGAACAGGTCAAGGAGTTTATCCTGGACAACAAACTGGCGTTACTTATCCCGGTGGAATTGTACCAGGTACCACCGTACCAGGTAGAGATCAAATCCCTACCACAGATTCAAGAGGTACGCAAGGAATAACTTATCCAGGTCAAACAACAAATGGTCAACTGATTTATCCAAGTTCTGGTGGTACTACTCAAGTTGGTAGAACAGATGGTGTACCAGGTCAAGTCACGTATCCTGGCACATATCCCGGAAGTGCGCAAGTTGTTCCTGGTAGCACTTACTATCCCAATCAAGGAATTTATCCCGGAGGTGTTCAGATACCAACACACCTAGGAGGGCAATATCCAAGTACTGGAGGAACAGGCGTATCAGGAGTTCAATATCCAATAGGTGTAACGGGTCAAATAACAGGAGGAGGTGAAAGTCCCCGAGGAGTTGCTGGACAATATCCAGGCGAAATCGGCGGACCAGGAGTCAGTACTGGTTATCCAGGAAGACCTTATCCAGGAACAAGTGGAACTACAGGTACTGGTGACTACTCGCAAGTTGGAGGACCAGGTGGACCGGCGGGCATAACAGACGACGGTGCTGAGTCACAAGCATCGAGCTCTGTACAACAGGTGGACTCGGGCACTCAAGCAAGTGCCTCAGCACAAGGTAAATATGGTTCGGGCACGGCCCAGTCGCAGGTAACAGGCACGTACAGCGGTTCCGGTGCCTTTTCGGCACAAGCCGGCACTAACGATGCCAATAAGAGCGCACAGACTGAGGTCAGCGGCGGTAAGGAAGGAGCTACCAGTAACGCGCAAGGCGTCGCTGGTTATGGAAAAAGTCAGGCTCAAGTTCAGCTAGATTCCGATTCTGGAGCCACCTCGACAGGTGCTCAGAGCAGCGGTTGGAACCACGGCACGAATTCTCAAGTGCAGGCAAGCTCCAAAGGCGGAATGGCGGACGCTCAGGCTAACGGTGAAGGCAGCACTTCTAGTCAAGCGCAGATTGGGTTCCAGCCGTATTTAAAAAACGATGACGAAAAGTTGGAGGAGCGTTCGACGCCGTTCCGTGGCAGTGGAACAGCGTCGGCTCAAAGCGGCACTCATCGAGGTCAGTCTCAGTCGCAACTGCAAGGTTCCTTTCAGTACGGAATCACCTACACCGGTGCGGCGCAGGCCGGTTCCGGATCTGGCGCCGCGTCCTCGCGAAAACCCTTCAACTTCAACCTTACCGACACTGAGCTCTTTAAACCGTTCAAATTGGACCCTTCTCCGAAGAAACCGACAAATATTGACACTTTATCAAGTCAACCGACAAATCCGAATTACAATAATAAACAGGACAATCGCGAGCAAGGCTTGCAGAGCAGCTCGTCAAGACAGACAGTCGTTATAAATTCTAAAAATAATTCAGGTGGTGTTACAGACAAGAAGTCAACAACCACCGAAAAACCTCAAACAGACGACGCTACATACGACGATTACGACGACGATGAATATACAGACGAGGATGATTATTCTGCGGTGGCGGGTCCAAGATTGACGATTCAAGAGAAGATCTCGGGAACTTTCCCTAGCTCGAGTCATGAGAAACTCAGCAGAACTGTTCAGCAACAGGACCGCAGTCAGTCGCAGACAATACAAGTCACCAAAGGAAATCGATACGATCTTCACGTAAATCAAGACTCGAATATACCGCGAACAGGCGACATCCTTCAACCGGGACAATCTGTGCTGGGATATACCATTCCACCTGGATTTCGTGGTAGAGTTATGTCGACTTCCGGTGCTGAGACCGTCGCCCAGGGCGACGGTAAATCTCAGTCTCAAACGGTATCTTTGGTGCCGAAGGATATGAACACGACCAGGTCTCCCGGCCTAGAGACCAGATCGCTTCAGACCAATCAAGAACGTTACGTCTCCCGGCATACAATACAAACGAACAATAAGAAACAAGGACTTCCTGTTAATAATCAAAACGCATTGTCCGACAAGCACGCGAGACCTACTCCAGCGGTGGCCATAAAACCGAGTTATTACACAGTGACCAACAGTTTCGCCGGCAAAATGAACGGCAGTCACCAACCGAGAAAATACGAGCATCGCTATTACACGAAGAGTTCCACCTGCGGATACTTCACGTTCTCTTGCAACGTCGTGTACGGTTCTAACGGTAGGACAAAAATCTGCAAACCGAAAGTACCGACGTATCCCGATGGCACGCCTATGAAATGTTGAAGTAGCCTAGAAATGCAGAGAAACGTGTCATTAATTGTCGTATTATAGGGGAAGGGGAGAGATTCAACAATTTCTGATATAATTGCAAAGGATCTTTTTGAATCGCCTGTTCCCTTCACTTGTGTAATGTTGAAATTTATTAACTCGTTCATAGAGTAGAGAGATCGTATATTTTGTGACTAATTGCTACTATTTATTAAGTTTTTATCAATAAAATACATATTTTAATTAGGAGAAAAATCTTTTTGTTTTTGTATCCTCTTCTCGCTGTAGTTAAGAAATATAATATAGTAATAACAATCTTTCTCAAAGTTCATTGTAGATGATTTCGTGATAATATAATGCTATTTGTTCGAAATTTTACGTTTCTATCTATACCCTCACTATCTAAATCAGTACATCTGCGACGACCACCCGGTATACTCGCAAATACGTATATGTAAATAGAATGTGTTTCAACTTACGCGCTACGTAGATTTTCGATATTGACATAAAGGCTCAATTATAAATATCAGGTATCGTATCTTGTACATATTGTATTCGCTAGTCTTCCACTTTGCCCAGTCTTTTTCGAGATGACGAAACGTACAGTCACATTTGTGTGATATATATTTTATGTGAATGTATGTACAATACTTTACATCAGATATATATATATATATGTATAAAAAACCATACGATTGTACGGAATATATAACGACGCGGAATGTAAATTGTTTATAAAAAATGCGCGCGATAAGAAAAAAAATTATATTCACAATTCGAATTAAAAAAAAAAAACATATGCGACAATATATAAAAGTATTTACAAAAAAAAATGAACACAATGTGTCATGAGTAAATTAATTGTTGAACAGCAAATACTGCTCGATACCCAAATGACTGCTCGCCGATCGACGAGCGATTGCATATTACATCAGTATGCTAGTATTTATCTATATACATTCATCTATACACATACACGCTACTGGAAGTACAGTCATGTTTTTATGTTTGCCGTTAAACATCGCGGCAAACGCTCGCGCGTGGTTTACATAAGTTACTCAATACTTACAATTTTTTGCGGAGCATCGCGTCCACGAAGAGAGTCAAATTCGTTAAAACAAAAACCAAAGAATTGTCATTATACTCTGCACTTTTTAGGCCACTTAAAGTATCGCTTATCCGATCTGCATCTTTGTCAGTTAACTCAAACACGCAATTGCCGCTTGCACGAACGAATACTAGGCTTGTTGCTGATCGTATACTGAAAATAAGATATGCGATTTTAAGTTAATTTGTCCTTGTTAATAATCTAATTTGGAAGAGGATCATTGTTCTAATATTGATTAAATGATAACGTACTTTCGGCATATTCATCAGGATTTGTAACTTGAAATTTTTCTTCTCCCGCTCCGTCTATTTCGCCGTCCGCCACAGCCGTGTCGTTGTTGCTGCACAAAAATATAAACATTTCTCAAACTTATTGCAGAGAACTCTGCGAGATGATATATATATATATATTTCGCGACTATTTATTCTCTCTATTCACCTATTTCTAAAATGTTCCAATTGTACATTCGCGGACTCCAATTGCTCCATGAGATCCTCATTAGCACGTTGCAACTTTCGTACGTTGTTCGTAGCCGAATCGACCTCGTCTTGAGCGGCGGCCAACTCCTTCTTTAATTCCTCGACTCTTGCTCTCACTCGCTTTACTTCTGTCTCGTATTGCTCGGACCGCCTCATCGCATGCGACAATTCCGTTGTTTTCTCTGCCAAGGATTGCTTCAACGACGCTTGATACTGCTTGATCTCGAGCAATACCTACAAATATCTTTTGTGAAAACAATCGAGAAGTTTTGAGAAACAGGTTTAATTTGACAGAAATGCGGACCATGTTGCGAATTAGAATTTCATGTTGCAGCTGTTTCGTGTCCGCGTCCACCGTGGACGCTGGTCGTGGTCGTCGTGAGTCTAATCTTTCTTGCAACTCTTGTATTTTCAAGCGAAGCATCTTGTTCTCTCGTTCCAAAGCAAACTTCTCAGTCTCTAGTTTCTCTCTTTTGTCCCATTCGGCTGCATTTTCATCCTGAAGTCTCTCAAGCTAAGTGATTTAATAATAAAATTATATATTTTACAAGTATTAATTAAAAACCTATACACACATATATTTGTGGTAAATCACTTACTTCGGTTCTCAATTCGTTCAAACGACGATCCATGCTCTCTCCGTTATTCGTATCATTTATCAGATCTTTTATACATTCCTCACTAAGCTCAAGCTGAAACCGTTCTTTTAATTGCGACAATTCTCTTATCGCATCTGCCCTACTTTCTGATAATTTCTCACACTGCTCTCTCAACTGCTTAACTTCAGCTTTTAATTTTTCCACAGTACGATGCAAAGAATCTTTTTCCCTTAAAAAAAAAAGATGAAATTAAATTAACGATACGTAACAAATTATTTTTTTTTCATGCTGTCCACAATACTCACTCTCTTTCTACAGAAATAGTTTTTGTCGCCTCTTCCAATTTGAGTTGCAGCATCGACATTTTCTCTGTTACACATTCTTCAGTATAAATATCTAATGGCGATTGCTGCTTCTCCAACACATCATTTCTGATGCTATGATCTACGATCAGTTTCGCGTTGTTTTTGCCTACAGAAATTTCTTTGTACAATTCTACCGCGTGTTTTGGCACCGCACCTTGCAAGACATACTCCTCTATATCCCTTTCTGGCAAGAGATTGTGACTTTTGGAGGCGACATTCGACGCTTCGTGCGAAGTTTCACAGGACAGCTTTTGCGCATTCGGTGCATCATTGGATTCGACATTGTTATAAAACTCCAGCTGGTCGTCCAAACCAAATGTGGATCTCAATTGCGGATCGGATTCCAACATGATAAAAATTTGCTGATCAAATTGTCCGGCGTGTTTCAAGAGGATCATGTGTATCTTCTCCATCTCTTTCTTCAATTGTTCATTCTGCACTTCCAATTCTTGAGATTCGTATTTGAAAGTATTGGCGTCCTTGATCGCAATCTCTAATTTCGCTTTGAGAGACTTTATCTCCTCTCTTGCCTCGTTTCTCTCATTCCGAACTTTGCTCCATTTCTCGCGCCAATTAGCGGTACAATCTGACCACCACCGCATTGTTTTTTCCATTTGCGCCGCCCGTGCTCTCGCCTCCTCGAGTTCTCTCTGTCGTAAAGCCTATTCGATTGAAACAGAAAAGACAACACGTCACAATCAAATCAAATAAACAAAATACTGTTTTTAATTTATTTTTCTTAAATAAACTTACCTCCTTGGACTCCCATTCGCTGTCCATGTAACGCGACGAGGTTGGCACCTCATGTTCTCTCATATATCGTCGCGACGATGTTCCACTTGTTGTTGATTGTGCCATGATGCAAGAAGCAGGTAACCTGCAACTTTGTTTTCACCGTAACAAATGCTTCAATGATCTCTTCGAGATGTTTTCAGTCGCCTCGACTTTGGAGTGTACTGGCTTAATGTTAGTCGAACATTATTTCGTTTTTATATTTAATCGTACTGTTTACAAATGCGTTATCATTAAACCCGAGCAATCAACAAATTCCGCATATGTCATTGACTTGACCGACTTGACAGCAGCACAGCAAGATCGCACACTTTGGTTTGGTGCAGAGTGCAGCTCCAAATCACACACTTTGTATCAGTAGAGAGAAGAATGAGAGCGGCCACGGCTCCAGCTTAGCTCTTATCCCTTTTTCGCCCTAGAGTCCCTAGGGACTCTATTCCATCCTATTCGCCAGCGCTATGTCCACGGTGGTGCACATTGGCAACTACGTAGCCGTGTCCACAAGCGGTTTGTCGGTGAATATGCTATGTACACGCATGTCTACGATTCTTTTCGGTGCCAGAGATAATCGAGCAAGATTTTTGTTACAGCATCGGCTAGTTGTGGCTGAGTTTTCGCGCAAAACGTGAAAATTTAGCAAAGAAATAGTTTTACAAGATCAAGGAGAAAAGAAATCTTCACGTTTTATCATAATTTCAAATTATTTATTTCGTGTTATATCGCAAATATAATTTATTACATATGAGCGTACATTTCTTTCATAAGAATTTATCTCCGCCGCTTCCTGCCACTTACATTTTTTACGGGATTGACCCGTTTTCCCTTTCCTCCCTTCGGCTTTTTAGCAGTTTTGCTCTGTTGCCCCGCGTGCTTCTTTTGACTTGGTTTGGACGATTTTATTCTATAACATGTAAAACCACAGGTGTTATCGAATGTTTACAATACAATGGTGAATCAAAGTTAGAAGATTGTTGAAAACTCACTCCGCGGTTCCTACTGAATAATCTTCACGAAGAACTTTTGTGTCACTTTTTAAAATATTATCCACCATGTCTTTGTTTTTGCATTTTTCTTCCATTTCATTTAACGGAGGTGCTTTTCTCTTTCTCTGCACATTCACCAGTTTGGAGATTCCCTTTGCATCTTTTTCTTTAGGTAATCTATAAAAATATGTACAATAAACATCAGTAAAATGATTTTGCATTTACACCTTGCAATTACGGCTTGTATATATATATATATATATATATATTCTTAAGGAGCATTTACCTTGACTGGAATTTTCCAAGAGACGCAGTCGACATACGTGCCACAGTAACGGCTTTAGAAAGCTCTTCGGAACGTCCTAGGAAATGCTCTTGAGTAGGCAGACCAACTTGTGGCAACTTGACATTGTTTGCTCTGGCGATGTTGCGAAGTCTCTGCAGCTCATTCTTAGATTGCTTTTCCTGTTTATCTTTTTTTGCTTTGGAAAATGGATCTTCCAATGGATCAGCTTTATCGTTTACTTCTACCAACCAGTTTTTCTGCTCTTCAGCCTTTGTTCGTTTGTAGCCATAAGTAGGAACCCATTTCTAAAACAGTTTAAATATAAAGATTTGAATCATGCTAATAATATTTTTTGACATAAGGCAAAGAAAATAAAAAACTGCATCTACCTTCAATTCATCGTCCCATTTCACTTTAGGTTTTTTCTTCTTCTTTAACGATATTCCTTTTGTTTTTGCAAACTGCTGCCACTTGGTCAGAGGTTTCGGTTTTGGAATTGCACGTGAACGCGGTAACACATATTCAGGCTTGGGCAATGTAGCCACTACAGCTTCGTCTACCCGTTCGATCGGCAGCTCCCAGACTTTATTGATCAGTAACTGCACGTTGTCCCTTGTCAAATCTTTCAAATACGAGTCCGGTTTCTCTCTGAACACGAAAAAGAAGAGTTACACATTGTTCAGATAATAGATTGTCAACAATAAATCGCAAATTCGCAAGAGTATATAGATTTATTACTTGAGCGACTTCATCTGCAAAGCATCGTAATCAGACGCGAGTAGAGTTCCGACATCGATATCGAGCTGCACGTTCTTGGAGACAGTTGTGGATTTACTTGGATCATCCTGTCCGTCTTCCAGAATTGCCTTGACAACATCCATTTTAAAGTCTTGCGCGATTTTTAATGTACTTTACAACTTTTTAACATTGAAAACAAAAGACCACGCGACATTGCGACCACATGTGACTTGGAGGTTAGGTGAGGAGAAGGGATCACGGACTACAAGGTGTATCATCCCCGTAATGCGCAGTGTTTGACCAATCCGAGAGTTGCGTCAAATAGTGACAGAGAGAATGTGGACGACCATCTTTTAATTCTAGGCGAAGTGGTTTCCTACGCAAATAATAAGTTAATAACATTAACATTTTTATTACTTTTGAAATTTTGTTATTCTAATTTTACAGTAAAAGCTCTAAGGTCTATGTATGCAAAATTTCATTCATTTTCTATGATTAATATAAGAGATACAACCATTTTTCGCTGAAGGTTTAAGCGAGAAAGTCGGCCGCGACGAGAAAATCGGGACTAAATTTCAACTTTCTTACCAGGATCACAGAAAGTGATAGGAGGTCTATTACCAGGGAATAGGAGGCGGTAGAGGAGGAGCTAGAGGAGGAACTAGAGGAGGAGCTTATCCAGTCGATTAGGAGAGTATAAGTTAAAGTTGGTGGCACTATCCGCCGGTAAATTCGGCAAATTGTCGGTAAATTCTAGCCGAAAAATCCAAGTTTCATACCAGGATCGCAGAAAGTGACAAGAGGTTTACCAGGAAAGAGGTGAACTGGTTCAGTCGATAATGTCGCCTTATTAGGAGAGGTATAAGTTAAAGAAAGTGGCACTAAACCTATCTGTCGGTAATTTTTATCGATAAATTTCAGCGGATAAATTCAACTTTCATACCAGGATCGCAGAAAGTAACAAGAGCACTACCATAGAAGAGGTGAACTGATTCAGCCAATAACTTCGCCTGTCATTCTAACTAAAAAAATAGAAACATAACCTAGTACAGGATTGACCGCTCTCAGACACCTTTCTGGACGCGCTAAAAGTTATTTATATTTATGTTTTGTTTATAAAGTGTATAATTAACGTGTCCTGCGACAATTTGTCCAGTCGATTTTTGTGTTCTTCTCAAAACTGGTCTTATGTGCACCACTTGCAAGAGATTATAGCACACAAGCAAGAGGAACACATAACAAATAAATTTTCTTCCGCATGAAGAATCAAATTATGCAATAGCAGTTGACACGATACAATAATAAACAAAACAATGTTTGTGCTCGCGGAATTTAAGGACACTGTCAGGATTCAACCCATGAATTTTAAGTTCAAATTAAACGACGTCGTTTCCGATGAATTGAACAAGAAACTAGCCAATAAAGTAAGTAATTAAAAGGTGAATACACTGGTAAAATATATAATATTGATGACTACAAGTATCTTTTTGTTTATTAAAAAAGGTTTACAAGGATGTGGGGCTTTGTATCACGTTGCACGACATCACGAACATCGAAGAATCGTATATCTTTCCCGGTGACGGGTCCTCACACACCAAAGTTACATTTCGATTTATTGTGTTTCGTCCGTGGATAGAGGAAATATTGATAGGAAAGATTCGTTGCTGTAGCCCCGAAGGTGTACATGGTAATTCATTGAATTTTGTTACACATTTTAATTCAAGAACTACGTTCACTTTTTAACATGTTTACTTTGTATCGTAGTTACTTTAGGTTTTTTCGAAGATATAGTCATACCGCCTCATAAATTGCAGCATCCGTCACGCTTCGATCAGATGGAGCAAGCATGGGTGTGGATATACAAGGCTGAAGATGGAGAAACACATGACTTATTTATGGACGCAGGTAATATATTTGAAATGAAGTTTATTAATAAATTAGGATAATATATGAGAGTTTGCACAACCAGTTATAAACTTGGGACATTAATTCAATCATTGGGATATTAATCAATTTCAGGAGAAATTATAAGGTTCAGAGTTGTGAAAGAGATCTTCACAGAAACACCTTTACCCTCAGCGCACAATGCACCTCAGGACATGGGAGAGAAACAAGAGACTAGCAATGTTGCTCCGTATGTTTTGCATGTGAGTACATTAATTTTATTATTTAATCACTGTGCGTTTCGTACGTATAATAAATTTTTAATTTCATGGCAAGTAGCGTACAGCTCTTTCTATAGTACAGCTGTGTTGTTCTTTCTTACAGGGTTCAATTGACGAGCCTGGTCTAGGTTTACTCACCTGGTGGAAAAATATGTAACTTGGTATTAAAGACTGAATATTATTGTTAGGTATATAAGATTTTTAAGTAAATAAATGCACAAAACAAAGTTCTGGTCAATAAACTTTTATTTCACAGCGCATTTCATCGTATTGTGGTGTGTTGTCATTAAATGTTGCGTTAAATGTGAGCGGTATTTCACAATTATGACTCGATTTCCCAGTACAACTTTGCCTGTGTGCAAATATATATATATATACATACATGTATATATATATATATAATATATTTGCGTTCAATTTTGATTGATAACAGAATTATTAGGTATATAATTTGTACAATATATACAAAGGTATTGTGTGTGCTAAACACACACGTGACAACACGTAAAAATATCTGCGTTACGCGAGATTATCGGATTACTTTGAGAAATTACGTGTAACTTAATGCAATAATAGGAATATCTTCACAGATACGCTGCTGCAATCATAATTTATAATCGGTGTATCACATATGAGAGACACGATGTTGTTAACAAAACTTATTTATTTCACGAGAGTGACTTCGTGATAGTTAACAAAGAAAAACAAAACAAGTAACATACATATTGCACCGCATCTTTTTGAAAACAATAAAATGAGATGTAACGCGAATTTTCACACATTCCCTGTTTACGCTGTTACCCTTGCCTATTGCGCAACTCAAACGCCCGACCGAATCGATTTGCAATACAATGCGTTCGTTGAGGTATAAATTATACAGCACGTTGAAATCTATATTTATTCGAGATACATAACATGGCAATAAAAGGTGTGTGTATATTATAATATATCGGACATATATCGCGTATACCGGCGTAATATAAATTATTAAAAACGAGAGACACATACACACACACAAAGTACTTCGTTCTAATTATGCTACATACATTAATATGCATACGTACGTACTTAATCGGAGAGAAGTGAATAATCACACAAAGAATACAGCTAGTAAAAGGTTTTTTCTTAAAATTTAGGAAAATTGCACATTGATTGCACAGAGATATATGTATGTATAAAGATAACATACAAGATGAACGACGTTACCACATTACCATTGTGGGTGCAGGAATAGTGAGCCTCTTGATTTTCTCAACACGTTTACAACACGCATTGCCAAACGGGTAACACGAATGGCGTGTAGCTTATTCATGTGTAGGCGCAACGGCCGTTAGACACACGTAGGCGAGCAGAAGTGTCGGGATCTGAATGATTTAATAAAGCAATTATGATAGTTCGCCCGACGAGGAAAGGTTTGATTTCTGATTTACACCCGACACACATTCTTGCTCGCATGTGCTTACACATGAATAAAATTGTTGGGTAATGTGACGTTTGGAATGTGTACGTGTGTTTGTATGTTATAGCGTGTGTATGTCGAGAAATGCGTATCAATGATGTTTAATTACTGTTCTATTGTCGGTTCCGCACCGAACACGTTCATTGACGCGTGCTTCGTACCGTTACTTGCGATTACAGCTTGTCGAGGAAGCTCTCTTTCATCATCATCGCGCAACGGAAACACACACAGAATGTTCCGCGAGCGTTTTGTGCGATATACGCATCAATAGACCGGAGTATTTGGCGGAGCAACAAGTCGGAGCAACAATTAGGCATAATCGATACGCTCTTCTGAATTCATTGTTCGATTGCCTCACTCGTGATGATGACGTTTGTAGACGTATATGCGCGAACCAATTAAAGAATTACGTACAATATAAATTTATCACAGTTCTAACTGTTGAGTCTCTCTTGCCACACGTTTTTTGTTTTAACATTCGGACTTTCTACATTTAGGAGGCAAAAAGAAGACCGCGCTTGATCTCTCTCCTTATTTCCGATGCGCGTTTTATCAATCTGTTCTAATGTACAATATTCGGATTCTCATTTCTGTACAAGAGCGTTACAGTTGCATTTTGTTTTTTTTTTTTTTGTGGTACGAGGATCTCCTTTCTGCTTCCCTCCAACCAGCGGTGTAGACACGCGCGATCGCCGTTTGTACATGCCTCGTGATGTGTTCGCGTGGTGGCGAATGAAAAAATACGAACGGAAGTGCATCATGGGACGTTTAGTGTATTAAAAATGTCTACGCGTTTATATATTTGTTTTTTTTGTTTTTTTGTTTTTTTTTTGTTTCTTTTCACAGGGCTAGTGACTTTTTCTCTTAGACCACATATTACAAGGAAAACATTGCGTTCTTTCATTAACTTGTTTTGGACGTCAGTTGCTTTCTTATATCTGTAATATACGCGTAATATATATATATATATTATATCTCTCCTTTACATCTTCGTCTTCTCTCGCTTGAAATATTGCTTTCTGCGAGGTCTACTTCTCGCATCGTATTTTTTTTTTTTTTTTACTCGATGATTAGGCAACGCGGCAGATGTTCACGTAAATAGTCAAACAGTTCTCGCGACGTTCCCGGACAATTGGTTAATTCTAGCTCGTGTAAATGCCGAAGCTGTATCAGACTGGATAAACCGCTACTCGTGAGCAACGGGCAACCTGCGGGAAATTACATGTCATTTTACTAAAAAAAAAAAAAATTAATAAATAAATAAAGATTACATCTGGTTATTCGTTCTCGCGTAAAAAACAGATTCAGATGTTGAAATGTGAGCGACTTACCTGCCACAGACAACACCTGCAAAGATCTCATGACGCACAAATGTTGAAGTCCAAAATCCCTAAGTTGCGAACACCATCTCAAGAACAAAGCGCTCAGCGAGACCATCGTGGAGATGTAACCCACGCCAATGTCGGTGATGTGTACACATCTGTAAGGAGACGAAGATTGAAGAGAAATGTGTGATATCATAAATCAGACCGCGAATGTATCATGAATATAAAAATAGTGGGCAAGCCTTGCGCAAATTTATTGTCAGAATACTGTTTGTCGTTTGCGAACACAGTCTTCCTGACTAAATTATGGCTCTAGCAGCGCGAGAACGACCTTTTGACACTTTATGACACATATGAGTCAGTCGTTACGTAACGTAGCATGAGCTCGCGGAGGGAATATCTAAATACATATTTATGTTAGGTAACTGAAACACTACTTAAGGGACGCCTTTCAAAAGCCAGATGATTTATCAATGATGTTGCGTTCTCTTCATTTCGATTATGCGAACGTTTTGTAGATAACATTTACGAAATATATTTTCTTTGAAAATGTACGTGTAAACTTCTTCTTACCGGTCTAACGTGAGTTCTTCTAAGTTATTCAAATCACAGGCAATATATTCTAAGGCTGCATCTGTAATTCTTGAGCACCAGCTCAGATCTAAGGAACGAAGTCTTGGCAAGTTTTCTGCGATTAATTCAACGCCGTCGTCCGTTACTTTACTGCATCCAGAAAGCGATAGCACGGTCAAATTGGGCAAGGAATGTACTAAAAAATCACAGACACATATTAACATTTAACATTTTTTTTTCTAAATATTGTGTAAATATGAAAAAGAAAAACTGATACACTAAGAAAAGAAACAAGAAAAACGAAATATAAAAATCTTAATCTTTTATTATATTTCATATCTTTTGTGCAAATAAAAAAATAACAATATCAAGTCATTGTTCGTAAAATGCACTTGCTTATCTTCTTACAAACACATTCTCATAACATGCGAATTTGAACCACCGGTGAGAGACAGCGTGAAAGCTAAATAAAGCTGTGTTCCTTAATTCTAAATTTAATCTCAAGCACGTATGCCTTAATTTCGGCCTATCACCGTTACATCTTCGTCACCTTTGTCATTCACGAGATCGAAACTTAAAATTGGCAAACACTCCACGCTCTTCCAATTCCGCGATTTGAGCGTGCGTGCGTAATCATAATCTGCTAAATTAATCCGCTCGATTTTCACCGGAGAAAATCTCATCTGGATGAAAAAAAAACAAGAAGCTTCTTTTCTTCTTTGTTTAAAAAATTAAAATCTATTTGTGACAAAAAGTAGATTTTTTAAAATATTGTATCCCGATATATCGCGCAACATGTTACGTAACGTCGCTATGTCGAATTCATCGCGCAACATTGAAAAGACAGAAATTTACGCCATGAAAATTGTCGTTATTGCGATCGTAAAAAACAGGCGCGAAGAAAAGTGATTCTTACCAATATTTACTACACCGTGATTCGTGAGCTCCCAGCAAGATTGCAATTTTAAGATGCTGAGCGCGCTGCTTTGCTTCGCGCTGAAGTAACCGAGCGCGGCGTCGGTAACGTGATAAGCTTGCAGGGAAAATTCATAGAGGCTCGGTAATAGCTGAGCCACGGCGCCTACAGCCTCGTCGGCGACGTTTATGCAATCCGACAGGGACAACGACACTATTCTGGGGGTGAGACATGCCCACAGGCCGGCTTCCGTTATCTCATTGCAGCCGGCCAATTCAAGCTCGTACAAAGCCTAAAAATAATGGCAAATTGTTAAGTCGATTTCGCATCGTGCCGCTCTCTCGTCGCGACAAGCTGGGAGAATCCCGTTAACGAGCTCTCCGCGCGTTCTCTTTCTAGCTATATCGAGTTTCAGCCGTAAATTATATCAGCAATTTCCGTCCGTGCAAAACAGCTACTCGAATATTTAAAAGCCGATCGATAGTAAGATAATATTTATATCTGTATTTTTTTTCATATTATTGATATTTCACACACATTTCTATGTTTTATCTCCAGGAAATACGATTCTTTCTCATTTCTACATTTCTCAACAATTGCTGCATTTAAAAATAAACATTTCGAGTTTATTTCAAGTCTTGGAAACAGCATAGTATAAACAAAGCATAACGAATTCACCTGCAAATGATCCAAAAGAGCCTCAAGGCCTCTGTCCGTTACCGCGCAGCACCGCAGTGACAAAGAATGCACGTATCGCTGTGCCAGCGGAAAACCGCGAGTTAGTTCCGGTATATCTTCGTCGGTAGCGCCCAGGAGAACCAACGAGTCGAAGCCTCTTCTCACCAGAGAGGCGTAGAGCCTGGTGCGCGAGCTCGGTTGCATGGCGCGAGCCTCGCGACATCGCACCACCGGAACCAAGCCCGTCCAAAGACGCGGTCTGGCGTACAGAATGTCTCTCCATCTCGTGCAAACCTGCGTACAATATGCGATAAACACGGATGCGGTTAAATGCATTCGCGCAACATGTAGAAAACGGAAGCTGGTACAGAGATTACGACAAAAAAAAGTTCCGCGTCTAATGTGGACAAATTATATCTGCTTATAAATAAAATTGCAAAACGTATCCCGCGTTTCTCTACCTGTGCCAGAATTCTTCTTTCCGTCGCGTTGAAGTAGAGAAAAAATCGCCCGAGAAAATTGTCGTCCTGCATCAGTTGCTCCCATGTGGCCGGTGGCGCGTAACCGCCGGTACCCCCGCTGGCCAGGGGTACGGCCATTTTCATTCTGTTTCTGGGTATCCTGCCTCTGCTCGGAGTGACGTTGTTCAGACGTTCCTTATTGTTGCCCGCGGACGCATTGTTGATGGTTTGCGCGGCGCTCCGGCTGGGTTTCTCGGGTGTCGTGTTCGCGTTGTTCGCGCTCTGCAAATTCATGTAAGCGACGCTACCACTGCCGCCGCAGAAGACATTCGTCACGCGTTCCATGACGCTCGTCTTTCCGCCCCCTAAAATATGTTCAAGACCAATTTCAATACACGATTCAATTAAAGAGAGAAACTCGAATTGTAAAAAGGACATTTTTCTCTGAAGTTCTGTTCGAAAAATCTATTTTTTCATTACACTACAATTCTCTACCACGTAGGGGAATCTCCGGTGATAGATTAATTAAAGTTCTCGGACATTCTCGTTTTATTTCTGAGCAAAATGTCCTATTTGGCTCGCGGTGCACCGCTATTTCCTGTTTGCCATTTATTTAGCATAAATTACTTTTTATTCCTAGTAACCGCGATAGAATCGTTTCTCGTGCGAGTCACGCGTGTGCGTTAAACTGGGCGAGATTTTCGAATGCATTTTTTTGCATTTACATTCGCGATATCACGCGGATGTAAAGCGATGTTTTTTTTTTTTTAAGAAACAGCGAAAGTCCGCTCGTTTCGCGCTTGATTATTTTGCAAAATCTTAGCGAACGCTCGTACGAGAATATTTCGTTTAGAATCAACTTTGTCTCTCTATTTAGGCTAATTGCAATTCCGTGGATCCCCGCTTGGCGACTGCGATTGGCGTTTATCCAAGCATAGAGATTTCCTATTTGCGCATTGAAACGCGGTCAGCACCAGCCAGTGTCTTCGTGAATAACCGAAAATGGCGATCGGCATTAGACAAGATCTGTATAGCCGGTTTTCAAACGCTCCTCAAAAACCCATAAGTACCCCCGATGCGATTTCGCACATTTTTCTCGCCTTTACCTAGAAGAACATGAATGGGAAATGGGGGAGGATTATCTTTTCTAGAAGTAGTCGTAACTGTGCGATACGTATCTACCGATCGCGCAGTTGCGACTACTGACGATATTCGAAACTACCTGGCCGAGCAGGTACGAAAAGGGGGTAGCAGGTACATTGGCTTGTTATATTCGAGCCGGCGCGTTGCCACTCTTTTCGCGTGTGCACGGGGACGCGTGCTATCGATTCCATTGCAGTTAAAATTGCGACGACAAAAATCACGTAAAAAAAAAAAAAAAACAAGAAAAAAAACTGTGTCGTTTTAAATAAACGACGTGAGGAAAGTAACGCGCGCAAGAAACGACGCGAGCAGTGCCTCCGCTCCGACGCGGAGGAACACGTCCGATATCAGGGACAGATCAAACAAAGGGATATAGGGGGCGATGAGAAAGGGAGGAGGGAAGAGAGGGCGACAGGTAAATAGAGGAGACAAAGCTCTCACGAGGAAATCAATCCTTTATCGTGATGATTACGTAACAACAAAAATCGAAGTCCCGAGGGGGGCTCGGAGCTTGCGAGCGAGAAAAATCGCGGGGTTGCGGGGTTGTCGTAGACAACCCCTCTTTCTCTCTCTTTCTCTCTCTCGTTCGCTTTTATTTTCCGTCATCGTTCGAGCGGAAGATAAACTTGACACCGATCCGATCTCCCTTTGTCGTCTCTGTCCCCGATAGCGCCGTGAGAAAAAAAATCGAAGCCAACGCGAAATCAACGCGGAGCGTGCGACGCGTCGCGTTACGCACGCTACCGCGAGCAGGGGATGACGGAAAGTGGTGCGGGAATTAACGGAGAGAAAGAGAGAGGGTTGATGCGAGGAGGCGAGCGCGGTGGTGAGGAATGACGGCAAGAAATAAAAAAAAAAAAAAAAACGAAGAAAATGTTTCACCACCGACCATGATGCTTCGACGTCCGTAATCCCAGGCCGTTAATTCGCTTGGTCAGTTCGGCGCTGGCACGCTCGACGACGCCCTGCGCCGATATCGAAGACATGATACCTCGATGGGGTGTTTTCGGCTCTTTCGATCTCGTCCCCGTTCTTACGGTCGTCGTCGTCGTTGTCGTCGTCGTGGTCGTCGTCGTGGTCGTCAACGTGGTCGTCACACCGCGGTCGTGATTCGTAGTCAAGAGTAGCACGGAACAATCTGCACGGAACGATCACGGGTCCGTGTCATATTCGACGGCCGACGTCGGCCTCGACGACCGTGGCGTTCGGACGCCAACAAGCCCTTCGAGTAACGACACCGCGTGCGCCGGCGACAGCGGCGACGGCGATACTCGGTCGTCGCGGCGCTTCCCGCACACGCGACCTACTCTTTCTCTGTAGGGGGTTGACGGCGGCAGCGCGCGCGCGATTCACAGAAAGCTGGATGGATTTCCGATGCGCCGCATGCAATCCGATCGGTGGAAAAAAGAAACGTCACCCGAGAATCAATAATCGCGAATCGACTCGGCGATAATCCGTCGCGTCTCCGCGAAATATTCGTCGCACGCTCCGTCCGTTTGCGTTCTGATTCTTGGCAACGACGACGACGGGAGTCCCCCGTTGGGTGTCTTTGCGTTAATCGCTTCGTCGTGTGACTGTGTTTACTTGTCGGCGGCAGGCATGGCAAAAGCGGAGTAGCTCGAGCGCGCTGCCGCAACGGCCACAGCGACACATGGGGGTGGTTTGCGCGAGACTGAATCGATATTCTCCGCTGGTGAACTTGTCCGGCTGCTCCCCACCCCTGCTTTTGCACTCTGGAGCCTTTCTCCAGGCAGACTCGCGCCTGCTGACGGATGAACCGTTCGACAGAAACGCGTGTCAGGTCGCGTGCTTTCGAGCCGCATTTTGTTTTTGTTTTTTTTATACCTGACGTTCTGAAAATTGGAAGGATGAGTGAGAGATGAAAAAAAATAAGAATCGAAAAATGAAATAAAACGTTTTAATGGCGACATAACATTGACATATTTTTACATTTTATGAAAATAAAGATTATAGTAACATTTACATACATAAATTCAATAAAGAATTAATTGCTTTTTACTTCGTTTTCTTTTAATGAATACAGAAAATTCAAAAGTATTAAAATTTTTATTAAAAATGTGAAATGTCACCAGTCTTTCTACTTTCTGTACATCATCGAGAAAATCAGTGTCGGTAAAGTAGTCCCATTGCACCGTATGCATAAAGTTTTCTACTTTACGTATAAGGAATGAATGTATTTTTTAATATAATTTATCATTGTACTCGTGACGAAGTCACGATATAACATTATTCTGCTAAACGATAAAAGAAATTCTCTGTATCTTACCGTGCGTTTACTCAAACTTTAGTTTAAAAGAATTTTATGGGTCACAGATGCAGGCGCGCTGTCACCGATCCGGACTTCGACGACATCTTGTATCCAATAACGTTCGAATGACGTCAGTGGTGTTAATGTTTCCTTCTTGCGAGAGAATGCACTATCGGATATGTATTTTTCCCACGTGGAACGGCAAAAAAAAAAGAAAGCTAAGCTTTCTTTCGCGAGGGCAAATCGCAACGTGACGCGCGAGAAAACGCAACAAGGCGACTGATCAATGAGAAATTTGTATAGCATTTTTATTTTAACATTTATACATCGTTGTATTGGATGTAATATCTCTGATCTTCGCAATATAAAAAAAGTTTCATGCTTACGCTATCTTGAGACCAGCAATGGAATTCTCTAAAAGCTTGATGTGGAGAAAAAAAAGAACGAGATCGATTAGAATTTACGCTCTTATCGTTGACGTCAAAGATAACGCGCACACCTTACCTTTAAGTCCCAAACTACAAGTTGTCCATCTAAACTGCTTGTGCTAAATTCATGATCGGATACCCGACGAACGCAGTTGATCGTGTTTTGGTGCACACTGTCCAAAGCGTTATCGTTCGTCTCGTTCCTCGCTTGCCGGTCCAGCGATTGGAACTTTCGCATGGCGGACAATCCAGCAATCTCCTTTTTCTGCGTATTGTCCAGCTTGGACACAAAATATATTTGTCCGTTATCGTCAACGGAATATAACATCGGCATACAGCTATGCCCCTATAATATGGACGGAAAAAAAGTATCACCGATCAGTACGGGAGAACATCTCTATCACGTGGATCTTAAAGACTCGTGGTTGTTTACCGCAGCAACAATGTTATTAGATCCTATCCAAACGCAACTTAAAAACGGTAAATGCTCTGTATACAATCTCACGACTGCGTTTCCTTTAGTAGCATCAGCGACACATATAGACGAATTGTGCGCCACCCAACAGATTTTATTGCCACACGGACTGAACGCTACTGAATGTATCCAGCCACCTGTATACGTGAAAAAAAAAAACAATTTAAAGTCCACAAGAAACGATGTTTCTGCATATTTTTAGAGAACAAAATAGGAAGATCTTACCTCCATTGGGTGTATTAGGAAACTCAGCCAATGTTCCTAAGGAACTACTCTGTCCCCAAGGACTGTTCCCAGGACCTTCCTCCATATCACTGATAAATGCACTGAAAACACGGACCTTGTAGTCCGTAGATCCTGCAGCCAGGACCTTGTTATCCGGATGCCAATCCACAGTTGTCACTGTGGACCTCAATGGACGCTTTATGTGTTTACATAACCACCAATTATTCTCTGACGCAAAGTAACAAATAGCTATAACTCGTCCACCGGAGCCCACAGCAAATTTGTTTTCTGTAAAAAATGATTGTTGTAAATACAAAAAAAAAAAAAAAAAACAGAAAGTGTATTATATAATATTGTGTATTATATTGTTATAAAATTTCCTAAATTTTTAAATACCTAGAGGAGACCATTTCACGCACGTGGCAGCCCGATTTATTCGCAGTAGAACCCACGCGGGATCCCACTTGCCATCTTCCTTCTGAGTCCACACGTACGCGTTCTTGTCCGCGGAACAAGTGACTATGCGATTGGTCTTTGGCGCCCAGTCGATTCCCATAACGGTCATGTGATGCTCCTCCAGTGTTTCCAGCAGCTTCCAGCCGGACGAAGTGCGCTTGTGCACCTGTATCTCATTGTTATTGGGACAAATGACAACCTCTGCAAAAATAAATCAATTAGCGCATCTTCCTGCAGCCGAACAATCAGATACGCGTAGAGGGAGACGAGAGAATGATTTTTTTTCATACCTGTTCTATCTCTATTCCACGCATGACAACTGATGGCTTCGACACCGAAGTTATGGACCTCCGTCATCTCGTGCTCGCTGCTTGCGGAAGGTACGCCTCAGGACGGTCGCGCGCAAAAACGATATAACACAAGCGAAACGACGAGAGGATATGCCGTGGAGCAGCGGCTATGAATCAGCGGACAGTGTCGAGTGCGCTCGACGGGCGCGGTCGCTGATTTGACTTGAATTGATTCCGGGCGTATCGGGCGATCGTGTGGTACTAATAGCACTCGCGGAAATTCGCGGACTCTGGTCAGTCTACACGAATTTCCCCGGCCTATTCTGACGGTCGCAAAACACGCCCCTCTGCACACCGGAATTGACAGTTCATCCGTAGATAGCGGGTTATCTATCCGCTTTTCGAGGTTATGTTGTCCCGGGTGTACGTATTCCTGTAGACGAATCCATGATGTGAGAAAACAAGGTGTATCATTGCGCACAACGGCGACCTACTACGGTGCAACCAATCAAGTTGTTGCCTCAAATATAGAGCGAAATTCACTGTCTTTTTACATGGTTACTACCAGAAAGATGTCTGCGAGCGGTCAATCTGAACTAGCTTAATATTTCCATTTTCGTATCTTAAATCAAATATTACACACGTGTATACAGAACGCAACTAATAAACGATTAAACTCGTTGTTAACTAATTAAAGTATAAATTTTGTTCTTCTCACCCTTTGAGAACCGGATGACTTGCCGTCACTTGTTGGCGCGTTCAGCAGGACAATCGTCGAGTTGTCATCATCGTCAACGCGTGACAATGATTAATAAGTTCCAAGAGTAAGAGCCAATCACGTTAGATTGTTAGAAAGCAGCTTGTTCCACGATAAAAAACATGTATCATTGCATATAGGCGGCCAAAAAGATGCAACAAATCAGTTTATTATCTTAATTATAGCGCTTAATTAACTGTCTCCTTATATCATTAATTACTACCAGAAAGATGCCTGAGAGAGCAAATCAATCCGTATTAGTTTATATTTTTATTTTTTAGTTTGAATCTTTGCTCAACTGGAATATTTTTAGCGAAGAATTCTCGGCGAAATGATTTTTTTCGCGAAATTATTAATAACAATTCCATTTTTTAAACAATAAAAATTTTGTTATTCTACCCTTACAGTAGAAGCTCTAAGGTATTTGTATGCAAAATTTCATTCGATTCCGATGAAAAATGTAAAAGATATAACATTTTTCGTTAAAGGTATACGCGAGAAAGTCGGCCGCGACGAGAAAATCGGGACTAAATTTCAACTTTCTTACCAGGATCACAGAAAGTGATAGTAGGTATTCTACCAGGGAATAGGAGGCGGCAGAGGAGGAGCTAGAGGAGGAACTAGAGGTGGAGCTTAGTGGCGTCACTAGAGGAGGAGCTTACTGACGTCACTAGAGGAGGAGCTTAGTGACGTCACTAAGCTCCACCTCTAGTTCTTCCTCTAGCTCCTCCTCTGCCGCCTCCTATTCCCTGGTAGAATACCTACTATCACTTTCTGTGATCCTGGTAA
>QVOA01008647.1:0-41052 GCA_014825685.1 Pseudomyrmex cubaensis | reverse complement strand
TGCACTTGTTATATTTATGACACGGAACTCTCTTGTTTTTACACAATCTCCTTGAATTTCTTCGAGTGAAAATGTACACGAACTTTCTAGCGTTTTGCGTTTTTTTTTTTTTATCGATTATTATTGATGAAGTCACCGACTATCACCGGCTGACTCATTGTTAATTCATTGGCGATACGCGAGAGATCGAAGGCTGCCGAAGGAGGGATAAGACCGTCGTGAATTAATTATTAGCGGTACTCTCACTAGGGAGAGAACGCACGCTTTGACAGCAGAATAATATACGCGCGACGGACCGGATGAATTATTGATAGGATGCAATGTTTTTTTTGTCTTGCAGGAGGTGCGAGCGGCATCGCTGATTCTCTGTTTGGGAATTCTGCTCGCGACGATAGAGAATGGTGAGTTTGTCTTGCAAATTTTTTATGAAAATTAAAAAGTTTTTGTCGAAATATTGTGATAAACTTTCTGTCGACATTTAACATCTAGAATTTTAATTATTGTAATTATATGCAGAAGAATTTAATAAGATACATGTTTCTCTCTCTCTCTCACTGATTATTTGACTTCGATTTCCGAGTGTTGACTTTCTCCCGGAAAAAAATGTAATTAAAATGTTACTTTCTCCCCCAATTTGTGATCTTCGAAATTGCAATACGTGCACTTAAATCAAGAGCTGATACCATCTCGAGGAGCTGAGTGAACTATCGTCAGTGATGTGTTGCATCTTTTATTTTTATACGTAACGCTATTCTCTCCTTCGTATAGACATTATATATCTTGTTTTTTTTTTTTTTTCAATATACATGTAATTTTCTCGCTCGCGAGACTATTAAATCGCAAGTTAACCGGTACGTTCGGAGAGTTACGGCGCTAATACGTTTCTCACAAAAATTGCGCGGAGAAAAATCGCAGCATTCAATTGGACAATATAATGCCGAGAATAGCGATAATCTCTCTCTTCGCGAAGAGACTTCCACTTCGCGGTACTTTCCACGTCGCGATCGCAAAGCGCAAAGAGCGCGCCGAGATTTTTCCCATACCTATCCGAGACATAAATCCGGAAAACCGATCACGAAGCGAGCTCTAGAAGAGAGAGAGAAAGAGAGATCTCGGGTTTCTTGCTCTGCCCGATATTATCTGCGCCATTATGTGCCACGGTTTAATGCTGTTATAATACCGTTTGTGTACAACGCCAATATGCAGCGTGGGACTATCGCGAGTACGCTCGGTGGGCGTTACAGTGAAAGAGAATCTCGGGCGTTCCTGCACGATCGGCGATCTTTGCGATGGAGGTAACGAGGTTTGCGGATTAAGGATTCAGCGCGCGATGCACGTTCTCCCACACAGCGGCGTTCCAGAATTCTCGAGCGCGGCTGATCGCTGATAAATTTCGGATTTATATTCGATCGTCACACGCGTTAATTACTCAATCTCGTCTTTCTCACACTTCTATTTGACCCACTTTGATCTTCACGCGCGCAGAATATTTTTTTCTACTCTGAAAAATCTGGAAATCTTATTATTTTGTAGATAATGAAGATCCAGTACGCGAGAGAGGGAGAAGGTAGGAACGTTCTGTGATATTAATTTAATTAAAAGAATACTATTTGATTAATTATTTAACATCCACAGACCTAAGACTTTTCTTCAATTGCGTTTGACATCATGTGAGTTTAAATAAATAGTTTGCTATTGCGCAAAAATTGAGAAAGACTAGAGTTACTAAATTCCGTTCAATTGTGAGACATGCAATTTCGATCGTGAGCACGTTTTCGATTTCAATCGAAATCTGATTTCTAACGTTCGCGTTTGATACTTGCTTCGTCGATCTCGCCGACGAAGTGTTCTCTGGTCAGGGTCAACGGCAAACCTTATAATTCGCAGGCACCGCTCGTATTGTCTCTACCACCGATGTGTTCGGCCTCGTTTCACGCCCGATCGACGTGAAAGCACATCGGGGGTATAATTCGTAGATGACTCGAAAGCGAGCAATCGAATGAGTGATTCAGTTCTTTTCTTTTTCGGTAGGCGGTGGATTACGAGCGTGAGAAGCAGGGCAACGAGACGCGTAGCTTCTTTGACGCGCGCTGATGAACGCGTTCGGCTAATTAAACGCCTGAATGATGGCGGGAAACAAGATCCGTCGCATAATTCCACGCTCTCGACGTAACGCTATGTTCGATCGTGTGTTACGTGAACGCCGCACGTGAATTGTCGCAACGCACATTTTCGCCGAGAAAACAAGATTTAATAAAATTTCGAATTGTCTGAAAAATTACAATTCAGTTTCAGATGTTATTTTGCTCATTTGCTGTGAAACGCTTTTTGACATACGTGTACGTTAAAATTCGTGCCGCGCGGCAGTTTAAGCCGCGCGACACGCGACGGCGCCCATTTTTCTTCGCGCAAACGAAAGTTCCAATCGCGAGTTTCAATTTCTCCCCGTGGCTCAACGTTTTCTCTCCCGGCCATTTGCGCGCGTACTCCCCGTGTTTGATGTGTGCGAACGCGTGCGATGCGCTAAACGTCGCGCGCAACGGGAATCCGCTCGCGTACGTACAGGCGGAACGCGCGTGCTAGATGCATCTTGCATGCGCAACGCATTTAATTCACAATCGCGAGCGCGCGTGTGTGCGTTTGTGCAGTCGGTGAAACTGCAGCCGGCACGTGCGTTTTCCATCGCGGCTATTGAAAAGTGACAACCGTCGAGAACGGGATTTTTCGCACCTGAATGCATCCGTCGCTCTTCTCCATTCAATGGGCTGAAAGTGGAGCAGTTATCGCGTAGAAAATTACAAATAAATGTATGCAAGAAGAACGACCTTATTTTCTTTTTCCATACACGTAAACTCTTCATGTTCTTTTTCTACGCTGAAAGGGAGATTGGGAAAATTATCTTTAGAGATTCCATTCTCTTTCGCGCCTACAGCGTTCTCATCTTTCAGGAATTGCCGAACGGAGAATAGTGTGCTATCACACGAACTGGTCCGTTTATCGGCCCGGCACCGCGAAATTCTCACCTCAAAACATAAATCCGTACCTCTGCACGCATCTGATCTACGCGTTCGGAGGCTTCACGAAAGACAACGCGCTGAGACCGTTCGACAAGTATCAGGACATTGAGAAAGGTAACGCAGGAGAATGTAAAATACTACTGGCTTTTACCGTCAATTTGCAAACTCGTGCAATTTTGTCACTTACCTCGTATTTTGCTTAAAGAGTTTTATATTGACGACAAGTAAAGCAACGATTTTCTGTCGTAAATCCTCGCGCATTCGTTACGAGCGCAACAAGAGAATGATAGTCTTCGAACTTTATTGTTCTCCGAGAATAAAACCGAGAAACAAAATGTCAAATACCAATCCCGTCGACTGAAATGTTATTCTCGACACGTTTAGTAGTTCTTAATTAATTTACGCGCTGCTTTCTTCTTGAAACTCAAATCATCTTGTGTCATTACTTACTCGATAAGTCCGGAATACATCATCTCCGATGATGACTCGGCTGATATTTGACTTTCACTCCTCGATTAACGCTCTCGACGACAGGCGGATACGCGAAGTTCACGGGTCTGAAGACTTACAACAAGAATCTGAAGACGATGCTGGCGATCGGCGGCTGGAACGAGGGTTCGAGCAGGTTTTCACCGATGGTGGCGGACTCGGCGAAACGACGCGAGTTCGTCAAGAACACCGTCAAGTTCCTCAGGCAGAACCACTTTGACGGACTCGATCTCGACTGGGAGTACCCGGCCTTCAGAGACGGCGGGAAGCCACGTGATAAGGACAATTACGCGAACCTGGTGCAGGTAGATGTCTCTCAACAGTTTCTAATCGCCAATAAAAAAAAAAAAAAATATGAACTTCTTACGGAAATTTTAGCGAAAAAAGACATCGACAATTAAAAGATAAGCGATAGAGTTAAATGTAGAGTGAGAGAAACTCTAATTGCGCGCGCGGACAATTAATTTAACAAGCCAATTAACCGCGTCGACAGGAACTTCGCGAGGAATTCGAGCGGGAGTCGTCGAAAACCGGAAGACCGAGGTTGTTGCTGTCTATGGCGATGCCCGCCGGCGTCGAGTATATCGACAAGGGTTACGACGTGCCCAGACTGAACGAGTACTTGGACTTCATCAATCTGCTCTCTTACGATTATCATTCGGCGTACGAGCCCGTCGTCAATCACCACTCGCCGTTGTATCCTCTCGAGGAGGACAACGAGTATAATTACGACGCGGAGTTAACTATCGTAAGAATAAACGTTTGTCAATCTGAGGATCTTGTTAGCTCGGACACACAGATCGTTTGGTAAAAAATAGACTCGATTTTCTGATTGTTAGGATTACACGATCAATCATCTCCTGGAGAAAGGCGCGTCCGCGGATAAGATCGTCCTTGGAATACCGACGTACGGCCGTTCGTACACGCTGTTCAATCAGGATGCGACCGAGCTCGGGTCGCCGGCGGACGGTCCGGGCGTCGAAGGGGACGCAACTCGAGAGAAAGGCTATCTCGCTTATTACGAGGTAAATTGGCAACAGTTACATCACACGCGATTGTCGAGATAGAAAATTTTACGCGCGCGCGCGTAAATGCGTTTTGTTGCGCGCAAAGAGATTTTGGCAAGCGTTGTAAGAAATACACTCGATCATTCAAGATCTGCGAGAGCATAGCGGGATCCGACGAGTGGCAAGTCGTCCAGCCGAACCCGAAAGCGATGGGACCGTACGCTTTTAAGGGAGATCAGTGGGTGGGATACGACGACGAGAACATAGTCAAACTGAAAGCTCGCTACGTGAACGAGAAGAAACTCGGAGGCATCATGTTCTGGTCGATAGACAACGACGACTTCCGCGGCAAGTGTCACGGACGACCCTATCCTTTGATCGAGGCCGCGAAGGAAGCTTTGCTTACGGACAACAGGTAATTCTAGTAATTAAAGTTAAATGTCAAGGTTAATTAGTAAGGAAAAATAATTTATTTCGAATTGTGTATAAAAATAAAAATTTATTTTAATGTTCGACGCTTCGAAAAAATTTGTTACACAGCAGAAATACGATTGACAAACCGAAGTCAGTAGACAGTCGAAAGAAGTCGCGCATCCAAAGTGCTCAAAGCAATGCTTTTAAATCGAACAACCGAAGAAGCAGCACCACGTCAGCTCCGATCGTCACCAAACGCGCGTCCTCTCCGAGACCGAAGTATCGTAATATTTCGAGACCGAAAGCGAGCGACGAGGAACGGGATGAGAATCGAGAGGAGTCGAAGAAATCGTACGACTCGGACGAGGACATAGAGGGTAGAAACACCGTCAGAGTCACGGAGAAAACCGAAAGACCGAAAGATCGGAACAGAAGTTCGAAAACGCGAAGCGGCTCTACCGATCGTAGTTCTCGCAGAAAACAGTCCAGACGGAAAGGGCAGACGAGAAATGACGAGAACGAAGAGCACGAGTCCTTGAGCAACAAATTAACGACGCCCGAGCCACCGACAACTCCTGATCCGGGAACAGGTAAGGTTTTTCTTCAAGTAATTACATTGTAAAAATATTTTTACAGGCGATAGAAAGAAATTAAAATAAAAATGCTCTGCTCTGTATCGAAAGATTGGTTTGTTCTTTACAGACTTCAAATGTGAAGACGAAGGCTTTTTCCCGCATCCTCGAGATTGCAAGAAATACTTCTGGTGTCTCGATAGCGGTCCAAGTGGACTCGGGGTGGTTGCGCATCAGTTTACCTGCCCATCAGGTAACACTTGATCTTTTTATATAAAATAGTTGTATATACTTTTATTTAACATTAAAATAAAAAGACCAACTCCGAGTTCTAATTTTTCTAATACACGGCATTTTGCGCAGGTCTTGTATTTAACAAAGCAGCGGACTCTTGCGACTATCCGCGCAATGTAATTTGTCCGAAAGCGTCCAAGACGTCGGTTGTCTCCACCACAAAATCGCCGATCACAGCTGCGACCAGCCGAACGACTTACTTGCATAGCACCACAACTGCGAAGCCGGAATCGGAAGAATACGATTCGGTGGAAGATTACGAAGACGAGACCGAGGAAGATGAAGAGGAAGAGGAAGTGAAAGAAGAACCCACGACAACGGCGAAGCCGCTTATCTATAAAACTCTCACTAGAAATAGACCGAGCACGACAACAACAACAACCACAATCAAAACTTCCAAACCGAACGAATCAAACGAAAGAATCAGCGATAGCGAAGACGAGGAGGACCCGAAGGTGATCAAAGAACTTATCGATCTTATCAAGAAAGCAGGCAAGTGTAAACTAAAATACTTACATATGACTTCAATATATTTTTAAATAATTTATGTACTGTTAATATTTTTGCGGATTTTTTTAATGAAATAAAGTTTTTTCATCTTTTCATATGACAGGTGGAATAGAACAGTTGGAGAAACAACTGTTGCTTCAAGACAAGAACGCCGACACCACGTCGGGTGGCGAAAACGTCACTCCGGCCACAATCAGTCGTAGTCTGTACGAACGCGTGTTGAATCGTCAGGCGAGCAAATTCGCCAGTCAGCGACCCGTATTCTCATCTTCCGAGATCAGTTACGTAAACGGGCCGGGAAGAGCACAGTTCGAAGGCTTAGACGAAATTCCGGAAGTGAAGAATCTCAGGCAGAAGCACCAATATGTCACCATCGAGAGATCCAGGTCGGTTTTTTGTATCTTAATCGTGCTTTAAAAAAAAAAAGAAAACTCAAAATTATTTTCGATAATGTTGAAACTGAGATTCTATTCCATCTGTTTAAAAAATATTTAAGTGATATACATTGTATACGATACTAAATTGTTAGATCACCCGCAAAAGATGAGGAAGAAGAGGAGGAGGAGGAGGAAGAGGAAGAGGACAATACTGACGTAGCTTCTTCGGAAGACGAAAGTGTCAGTCATCCGGAAGATGGCACGTCCACGCACCGAGCGACGCCAAGTTATGTCAATATTCGTCGAACACGACCTTCCACTACGACGTCTAGGTACGATCATTGAGCAAAATAATAGATTTTTATCGACTTATAATTCTTTTATCGTGAAAACTTTTTCAGAATCGAAAACGATGTGGTAGAAAAGGAAGTGGAGGAAGAGAAATCGACTCGTAGGCGACGACCTTTTATTTCTTTAAAGTAAATAAATAAATATATATATATATTCAATGTCTGTATTAATAGATATCATATCAAAAACTGCTGATATCATGTGTGACAATGTTTTCCAGGCAACAAGATAACGAGGCAAATTCTGAAACGTCCAAATCTTCTCGAAATCGTGGTTCAAGGTGACCGAAAAAAGTTTTTTCGCAAATATATTGCAACATGATATCATTGTAGATTGTAAATAGAATAATCGTTACAGTAATACATAAATCGTTTTCCAGGATCTCGGAAAAAAGAGACAATCCAGAAGACGTCGATCAAGCAGCGGAGAAAGACGACAGTTCGCAAACGACAAAATCTAGGTTCAATGCGCATAATGTTTCTCTTTGCTGTGCAATATCTACACAGTGAAGAGACACATGTGTCACATATATTTTCCTCTGTATTTTTCACAGGTATACCAGTATACAAAGATTCAGAAGCACCACTTCAAAGACTACCGACGAATCGTCTAGCGTGGGACCTCTGACGGAGGCGATCAGCGAAACCACTTCACCAACGAGACTCGAAGAATATTCAGAAATATCCAGTACAACTGCTGGTACTGCCACTTTGTCGTCTACCACCCCCGCAACAACCACTTCGACTTCCACCGAAGTGATCACCGTGATCAGCGTCGAACCGTCGCAAAACCCGTCCAGCGTCAATCCTAAGACCACCATTGGTTCCACCACAGACTCGGTGAAGCTGGTGGACGATTCCGCGACGGAGATATTGTTGACGACAGTGCCGGCGACGGTCACCAGCTCGAGTCCGTTGACGACGACGACGACGACGACGACAACAACAACAGCAACATCGACTTTAGGAAGTAGATCGACGATAGCTGTGGTGTCGCAGCCGCGACCCTTCGGTTTCACCCGAAGAAGATCCGGAAGTTCAGAAACAACGATGACGATCCCCCCGTCGAGCAGGTCCAAGGTGAGTATAAAATCGCGAAATCCCACGCGCCAGCCCAGTTCGTCCTCGGGACGAGGTCGATTAAGGACGAGACCGATCAACCGAGTTGCCGAGAACGAGCCGGTGAACGCTCCACGCACGGAAACTACTACGTCGAAGAACAGGGAACTTAGCAGATCGCGCAATAGAGGACTCAACAGATACACTTCTCCGACGTCGAGATCGAGGACGGAGGACGCGTCTTCCGCGAACTTCGTCCCGGCTCCGAGATACAGAGAAAGAGGCAGAACGACGACCTCCACGACCGTCAGTACGCCCGCCAGTGGCGAGTTTAGAAGAAGATATCGGAGACCGAGTCGAGTCACTAATACGGAGTCAACGAAGATCAACGAATTAGAAGACAGTCCGATAGTCAGGATAACTCAAGGCAGTTCCAGAAGAAATCCGTCGTTTCGATCGCGGTCTAAGAGCAGCGACGACGAGAACAACAACAAGATCACGAATATCAGAGTCTTCAAGAGTCCGTCTGTCAATCGCGACTTGTACGACAGAACGAAATACACGAAGAAAAGAAACAACGTGGAAGAACCGGTGCAAAAAGTGACAAATAAATTGAATCAGAGACAAGTTACGTCGACGACGAAGGATTCGGAAACGAGTGATTCCGCGGAAATTGATAAAATCGAGAGAAGCGACTTGCTGAACATCATCGACCAAGAGACCACTACGGTTGATTCTGTCGTTGAGTCGAACACCATCCAGCCGGTCTACGTCGCGAAACCACTCGCGCAAACCGACATCACGACTGTTCCGGACGACACTCAAGAAGAAACTTACAAGTTTAATCCTAATTTGGCGACGATTGTAACTACCGATCGTTACGATGCCGCGGAAAAACTACCGGACGCACCGAGAAGACGGAAGGTTCTTCTACGAAGAAGACCAGTGTCATCGAGCACAGCGGTGAACGCTATTGAAACAGAAGAGGAGGATAAATCTCAAGTGCTTCGCAGGCGAAAAGTGATAAAACGCAAACGTCCGCTTCAAGACACTTCGTCGCCAATCTCGGTCGAGGGAGCGCAAACGAATTCAACTTTGGAATCGACTACAGAAACCAGCAGAGACGCGATACAATCGACGATCGCTGCCAGTCAGACAGTTGTTGCGACGACGAGCAAGGACGCCGAAGAATCGACGATTGCCACCGAGCAGACAGAATTCACGAGAGTGATCGAAGACTCGGCGATTACAGAAACTACCTTGCGCAACCTCGACGATTTCACGAAGGTCACTCTGGAAACGCCTGCGGCCGAAAGTACGACAGTAGTTCCCGATGAAGAAGCTATCGATTTCTTTGTCACCGCTACCATGTCGACGATTGATGAAAAATATCAGAGCGAGTTGAATGTCGAAGCTAGTACAGAATCGACTTTGGCGACGACCGACGCGTTTTTGGAAACATTGCCGTCCACCGTTCAGTCTGAAAATGTGTTCACTACTCGTCCGCAGATAATCACTACATTAGAGTCAGACTCAACCGTCACTCAAGCGCAAATAAACGCCACCTCACTGACACCCGAGGAAGAATCATCCTCGACGTTGAATTTTGACCCGAGATACACACGCAAAAAGTTTATTCGCAAAAATCTCGTAAACACGACCAGCCGAAATTCTTCCTCGGAAAACAACAACTCCGAAATTCTTTCGAGACGCAGGAATAATTTATTCACTCGACGTCAGCCAATATCTTCCACGACCGTTAACGCGCTTCGCGACGATGTTAAATACCAGGAAGACGCGAACGTGGACGAGCGAAAGGAGAACGCGGAAGACAGATCTTACGATTTGGCCCGAAAAACTGCGGAAGATGCGACGTCAAGGAGCAAACAGGTCTCGACGAGCGGTTTTTCGGACGATTCTGAGGAATTCTGGAAACATTACACCACGGCTTCAGATGAGAACGACGAAGATCGTAAAATCACGAGACCGGAGGAAGACGATGCCTATCGATCGACATCGATTGCGACTCACAGACCGGAGACTGTTCGGCCGCGATACAAAGTCCCCGTGATTCTGAAGAGACCCTTCGATCCCGAAGAGGCCTTGTCACCCAGACGGTATCATCCGGCGGTGGATTCCGCGCCCGAAGAATCCGAGGAGACTCCGGAAACGAGAGATGCCAGACTGAGACAAGCCGGAGTTCGGCAACCGCGAACGCGTTACAGACTTCGAAATAACGTCGGGATCGACGAGGTGTCGACGTCGAGTCCGGAATCGACGAGCACGTGGCAGTACTTTAGAACGCGTTCGTATTCGAAACGTCCGACGTCGACCAGCACAGAGGCGGCTGTCACGGAGACGTTGATACCGGCGAGAAAGTTCGATTACGCCGCGGACGCTTTTCACCGGAGGCAGCAGTCGCTGAGAACGACAACGCCGAGAGGCGGCGATCCTTTCGACTCGCAGAATCTGATCGATCCGGACTACACCACGACGCCGAAACCGTCGGTGACCAGACTGGTGACTTCCGTGACGGAATCCGGCACCACGGAGCGGCAGAAGATACTGATCAAAACGAAATACTCGTCGCTGACGGCGACCACCAGGATACCGGCAGATCAGTTTCCTCTCCCGACCCCGTCGTCGTTCACGATGACCGGGATCGACGACGACGAGTCCGTCAACGAGATTCGTCAGAACGTCGAACGGTCCACGTTGCCGATCGAAGGCGAATTCAGTTATCATTACGGCGGTCGATTCACCACAGAGTCTCACGAGTCCTCGACCATCGAGATCGAGTCGGTATTCAACAATCTGATCACCAGCAAGGGTTCCACCAAGTAGCGACGTAGAAATCTTTACTAATCGTCGACCGATGTCGCAATAATGTATATAGACACAGCCATAGTAATTAAGAAAGTTGATATTATCGTCGCTCGCCAGTTTTATCGACGAGAAAAAATGCTAGAGAATTAAATAGACGTTTTTCGAACCATGTCACTAATGTATATATAGCGCTTAGCGAGTATTAGTTTAAGATTGCTCTCTATATGCGAGGTGGACGTTTGTAAACAACATGTAAACCGAAAAGGAACGCGACAAGGACTCCCTAGATCACGACGACCGACGACTGAATAATCGTCTTCCACGCATCATCATCATTCTCACATCTCAATAACGACAGATGATCATAACGCAGCATTTATATTCATCCGCTTACGTCTGTCCCAGAGGAACCTTTGACTGAGACCTCTTTGATAATTTCTCTCAACACTTCTACTCACCGCAAGTATGCGACTGTTTACTAAAATCGATGACCCGAGATGACACTCTGATTAACGCAGCGAGCGAGACAAGCTCATGTGCGCTTCAATAGTAACTAGAGAGCTCCTCCCCCCTCTTTGTACACTCCCTTCTTTTCTCCTGCAAAACTGATGCGGCTCATCACACGGTGACTGAAAGACGGAAGGAAGAAAAATTTACGATGTAAGAGAGGACTACGAACTCACTACAGAGACTACGGGAGAGCGAGAGGGAAAGGGGGGAGAGAGAGCGAAAGAGGTCCCGAGGGATCTCCGCATTAAAGCGCGCTGCTTGTTCTGATTTTCAGGTCGCCGAAACGAAAACTATCAGACTGCCGACTCTGAAGGAGCTGATCAGCTACTCGACGATTTACCACGACGATCGTATCGTTACGACACCGTCGTCGTCGTCCATTATCTCGCACTTGCTGCGCGACCAAGTGGACAATGACATTAGCCTGCAGAACGTCGAAGAGCCAGCGAAAGCCAGCGAAGAGACCGCCGGCGACGTGTCGTGGCTGCGACAAGCCTCGAAGAACAAAGCGAGATCGCGCATTCCGAAGATGGCGGACGTCACCTTCGACAAGAAAGCTTTGGCCGCGAACGCTATTCACGAAGACGAGAACAAACAAAGGAATTCCTCAACTTCCGTCTATCTGAAACCGACTACGATGCGCGGTATTCCTCTCGCCGATCTGACTCCCAGTTCGGTGATACGTGGATTCTACGTTACCAAGAGCGACGACGATTCAACCAGATCGGTGATTGACTTCGCGTTACAGTACACAGACAATCCTGTTGAATCACAGACGGAATCTACTTTGGTTACTGACATTCCTACGACCAACGAGATTGTCACTCGTGCTTATAGCGATCGAAACGAAGCAGATGCTTCGGATAACAGTGAAAACGACACGACGATTGACGAAGTTACGACTGTTGCTTACAAAAATCAAAACGAATCCGAACTCGATACTTCTACCAGTCCAGCAGTTAGCGACGAAGACAATATCACTCGCGAAGAGAAACTTTTCATTTCGAGTTCCTCAACTATCGCTTCGAAAGATGCCGGCAGCGTTGAAAATCTTTCAGATCACGAAGAGCTCCATATAGTTACAATACCTGACAGCAGGCCCGTGTCTAGACGAAGAAAACCGTCGCGCGAATTGACTTACAACGAGACACCTAACGTCGTTTCGACGAGATCGCCGACAAGACGAAAAATCGCTCTCGCCGTGAACAGATACAACGAGGCTACCCCTACGATATGGACAGGCAGACGTATAGTAGCCAGAAGGCGACATAGAACCACCGTCTCGCCGATTAAGAACGCCATAAGACGAACCGAGAGCGAGTTCGCTCACAGTACAACGAGTATTTTCGAAAGTGAAACTTCTACAACTCCTTCGACGTTAACTTCAAGTCGTGCGTTTTCCGCAATCACCACGAGAGTTCCTTTAAATACGCTCGAGATTACTGTATCTCCTGAAAGTTCGAATATTTATAGAAAGCGAGTAAAGTCCTCTGACGCGGAGATCGAAGATCCGAACAATCGCGCGATTGCGGATGTTACTTTGACTCCAAAGATCGTTTCAACGGCAAATCCCACAGCTGCTGTAATTTCAACAATCTCAGACGATTCCACAGTCGTAAACACGCGCACGTCTGAAGTTGCAACTGCATCGCCGACTGTTGTTGCGGTTGCAAAAGTTCCTTCACTTAGAAGCGACGCCACAACTACAATTGCGACTACGAGTTCTAACGTTGAAACTACTTTTACTACAGATTCAAATTATTTGTCCGATATTCCTGCAATTACGAGCACGCACGCAAATGATTTTGTGACTGCGAATAATGAGAATGAATCTAATTCCACAACGGCGAGTTATTTAACCGATTTCACAAATGCTATTGAAACTACCTCGTCGGTTGCAAATTATTCCGAAATTACTACCTCGGTAAATACAATCACTACTGATTTTTCAATTACGACTACAAATACCGAATTTGAAACCACTTTCACAAATGCGAATTATCCAAGCGATACCGCTGTGCCTATGAGCGAAGTTGAAACTTTTACAAAATTCCCTACAACAGACAATATCCCAGCAACTGCTAATACGAACGCAATTACGACTGATTTTTCTACGTTCGAAACTGCGCGAGATGAAACTACCAACGCAATTGCAAATTATTCTACAGTTGCGACCAAGGCAGCAATTGCGGATATAAATAAAAGCGAAACTGATTCTGTCATTGCAACTACAAACGCGGAAACTGAAACTACTTCTACCGGAACTACGAATAATTTCGAATCTGTTACTTCTGCGAATGTACAGACAACTATTCCAGTCACCATTACTTCGCCGTTAACAACGGTTCCTTCTGCTGCGGATACACGCACGTATCCAACCGCATTCATGACAACAAGTAACTTTATAGATACTCTAACTACAGATATGATGACTGCAACAACTGCTGATACAATTGTTCCAACCACCACTGACTCGAGCGTAATTACAACACCTGCGAATGCGGACATTCCTTCCACAATTATCGATACAATGACAACTACAACTCGGTCTAGAACTGATTCGATAACGTCTGCATATCCAGTAACAGACACACCTTTAACTAGTTCGATTTCTACAACTGCAAAGGTCGAATCAAATATCCTTGACATTAAAAATAATTCCGAAATATTAGCTGACACCGTAACTGAACAAAATATCCCAACACTTACTTCGAAGTTTTCTTCTAGCATCATTTCCGAAATATTATTAGAAGGAACAACCGCATTTTCGAGTCAAACTGACGAAAATTCCGTGATGCCAATGATTACGCGAACTCCTTCAACTCTTCCTTCCCGTATAACACCGGTTACTGATACAACCACTGTAGCTATAGAAAAATCTAAATCTACAGATTTTTCGATTCCTGCGACTTCTTACGAGTCGATTCCGACTACAATTCAAACAGCCGAGAGCACTTACCCGTCGCGTTTTACGACACGTAAAGAATCCACGAAAACAAAGATCGATTTTCCAAAAGAAAAAGCTACCTTTAGTAACAATACTCAAAACAAAACGAACGCTCAAACAGCCACGATTATTTACGAGTCGAATGTTGAACAAACGACACACACAACCGAAAGTTCTAGAAAAGAAACTTTTCCTTCTAGAAAGAAGATTCTAGAAAAGAAACTTTCCGAAGAGAGAGAGAGAGAAACTACGTCAGAAAGTACGCGAAATCGAGAACAGAATCAAAATCAAACGACCTCGGTACGAAACGGTACCGATTACGGTCAAAAAACATCCAGACGTCGCGTCATAAATCGAACGAATAACTGGAACGGTTGGTCGGTGCCACAGCAAACGAGCCATCAGTATCCTCGACGAGTTCCGCTGCATCACCGCGGCACACGGAGACCTTCTAGCCACATCTCTTCCGCGCGAACGAGAGAAGAGAATCTCAGAAGACGAATCGCGCAGAAGAGAGCCAGAATTAATCCCGGAGCGATCGATAGCACGGTCGGATCTGACGAAAATATTGTTCAAAATACTACCGAGAAAAGTGTCACGTACGATCAAAATAGAAGAACGAAAGTTGCACTGACGAGATTTAAGGAGAGAATCGATGAAGAAGAAACTACGACTTCACAAGGAACAACGGTACTTCTTCAACCGTCTACTTTTATTGAAAACAAATCTCGAGATTACAATGAAAACGTCAGAAGTGACCGGGAACCGGAAAGAATGAAACCTCAGACTCAGGAAGATCTTGTAGCCGAAGAAATCAGAGGTTACTCTAATTTGAATAATGTTATTGCTAATAATAATAATAAAAACTTGAATAATAATAATAATTCGAATAATGTTATTACTAATACGACTATTATTAATTCGACTACTGCTCTCGATAATAATTTGACTGCTATCGACACCGCTACTGATAAAAATCAGCCAAATATTTCTGCAAATAATTTTCATACAAATAGAAATCGTTTTCAACAAGAAAAAACTAATAGAAGAATGAGAGTTGTGTTAAAAAGTGTTAGACCTATAAGCAAAGAAGAGAACTCGACTGCAGAAGCGAGTGCAATGTCTGATCCCGTCAATATACGAAATAATTTTTTGAATAGATCTGATAGAAAGGGAAGAATGAGAGTTGTATTAAAGAATATTAGACCTAAAAACGAAACTTTCACAATTGAGGAAGCAGAACTCGATTCTGCAAACGAGAACGGTCGAGAAAATCTCTTGAACAATCGTAACGCGAGTGTAAATTTCACCGACGAAAACAAGATAAAAAGAATAATGAGAGTAGCAAAAAGAGTTAGATTTAAATCCGAAGAAACGGAGACGACAGCAACAACCGACAAAGTCGATGCGAATTCCGCCGTAAGTTCTCGAGACGTGACTTTGAACGATCTTCGTAACGGCACGAATATTTTTGTTGAATTCGGAAGAAGAAACGGGAGAAGAATGAGGGTTGTTTTGAAGAGCGTGAAACCCAGGCTCGAGGAAACAAGAACAGATTCTGATTCGACCGATGAGGATCTTCACGGTAGCTCTTCGAATAATCCTTACGTGTACGAAAATCGTTCTGACGAGGAAAAAGAAGTTGTTTCGAGAAAAATCGAATCCGCGAGAAAAGACTTGATAACTGAAGAGACAGAAGATTCGCCGATAACCTTCGTATCCGTTTTGCCACCTGGATTTCGAGAGAACAGGAAAGAAAAGACCAGAGATGGAACGAACGTTCTGTCTAAGAAAAGAGCCGGGCCTAAATCGCGAGAAGAGGAAGAACAAACTGAAAAGATCAATGCCATCGACAAAAATCACGAGAGCAACATTTCTTTAATTCGCTCCAAGTCCGAGAAAGAGCAAACGACAACCGAACCGCAGGAAGATGCGCAAACAACGGAGGCGATCACTGTTCTGACCGAAGAGGACACTGATCGATTTTCGCTCGAGGTCAGTGCCGTTTTAAACCGAAGACTCACTTTGCCTTGATAACACGCTGTAATTTCCTGACCGATCGCATGTTGCTCTAACAAAAGCGAAAACAAAAAAAAACGCCATTGCCTCCAAAACAAAACTAATGAAGAATTCTGATAGAGAATCCCCTAATAGTGAGAGAAAAAATTAGTTTTCACGCAAAACGTCGCTGCCTCTTCTAATCAGTAAATAAATGCGGTGAAATCGTAGAAGTGCCTTTGCTTAAAAAAAAAAAAAAAACTCAATGGTCTAATGGAAGATTGATGCGTGCTTGCGCAGCGTAATGCCTTCGCTTCTGGAACTGCGAATCTGCTTTTTTGGCCTGCCTAATTAATTAATGTGGTATGAGAAAACTTTGAGAGATAGATGCGGAACTGCAAAGAGATCAGAGATTTCTGATGTCTGCCAAAATCTTCTTCATATGCCTAACTACTGAAATAATCCATTGATCAACGTCATCTTTACGAACGGCTAATCGAGAAAGAGCTAATACATAAAAAAAAAAAAAAAAAACGATACATAAGAGCTAATACGAACTCTGATACGATAACTTGGTGATTTCTCACGCGAGTGCCTATCCGACAAGATCTCTCACCCTTTCGTTGTGGGCCTAACCAGAATATCTTTGGTATTTAAAACCCTAATGAGGACGTTATCATTCTTTACCACGTCATCATCGCATTGCCTGACTCAGAAGAAGCATCTCCTCTTTTCAGCTATTAGAATCTTATTTTCTACTACTGCGGTATGGAATCCGAAACTTGGAAACTCAAGTCTGATCTTTCCTCCTGAGCGTTCTGAGACGCAAAGACGAATCAAGAACATCTTCATCCGCTATTTAGTTCTTTTTTCCACTGTTACGGATTAACAAGTAAAACTGTTTTTTTTTTCGCGAGGCGCGCCGCACGTTTCCGCGCGAGCGTTCCTCTCGCTTCTTCTGACGTATTTTCAACGTTTTTAATTAATGCTTGAATCAACGAGATTAATGTCTTTAACACGCGAACGTCCCAAACAACACAAAAAAGTTGAAAGAAAACTTCGACGATACTTTTAAATTCTATTTAAGTATTCAAATATTTCTTATTAAAAAAAAAATATATTATTTTCACATATTTGTGTTGTCTGAGATATTCTTGAAATTTCTTTGATTTTCTTCATCTTTTGAGATTTACTTTGTATTCATCAATTCTCTGTCGTAAGCGCTTGCTTTGCCGCTGACGTGCGTACATATATCTACACGCACTTGTCGGCGAATCTACGTCATTACAGTCGATAATCAATCATTCTATTATCTCTGTAATTAACCGTTTCTTTCAAACAGACAACTTCCTTGAGAAACAACGGGTCTTCCCTCAGTCGCAAATCGGGAAGCGGATCGAATCCTGTTAGGCAGAGGAAACCGACGCAACCGACGACAGTCTCTCCGCCAATCAGTACTGTGCCGAGCTACTTGACCACCACTCATCGAAGAGGCAGACCAGCAATCGAGACTACCTTGTCGCCGAGGATAGATCTCAGTAGGTTACTCAGTGAGAAATAACATTTATCTCTATTTTGGTTTTTGTTTGTTTTTTTAGATTTCTAAACACGTCTGCTCTCGAATATTGTTTCTTTCAGACGTGTTCGACGGCGTGTCCGAGTCGTACGTTAAATCGATCGCTGTCGAGGACGATCAGAAGACAGACGTGTCCGATCAAAGCGTCCGCGCCCAAGAGTTCGCGGCGACTCTGGCGGATCCGCCGATCTCGTCGTCGCCGAACACCGGTACATTATACTTGTTAGAGACCACGCCATCCGATTATCTAATTCTTCTAATCTAACGTTCCGCATCATCACACGCGCGCTTCGTGTTTTCGCGCGGGGTTCACAGCAATCTGCGTTTCGCGTCTAACGAAACACGTCTCTCAAGAGACCGCCGCAGCCGAATCATCATCTCTGACATCTGACGATCGTGTAATATCTCCCGGAAATCGCCACAGCTTCTGAACTTATCAATTCAAAACCGCGACGCTATATAATATCTCGTTAAAAAAAAAAAAAAAACATTTATCTTCTCAAAATAAAATGTCTTCGCAAATAATGTCATTATTTTCGTTCAACTAATTTTTCTCACACTCATTGCGTTGTGTTCTCTTTCACGATGCCTCGCAGTTCTTTCTTCGATCACGCAATCCCACGCGGATTTCTCTCGAATCATTTGTCCTTTTTTAATCAACGACAATCGAAATATCATGAATTACTAATGCGACTTATCTATTGTCATCATCAGTCTTGTCTTCTTTTTTTTCGTCTCACTTGTTTCATTCACAGTTTTGCTTTTACTATAAAAACGAATTAATTGCTATAATCGTGTTCCATGCCACTATCGACAGAATGGACAGTACGTGGCATGGATCTCTCTCTCTCTCTCTCTCGCTCTCGACTGTGGTTACAGTAAGATATTCTCAATTTCTTCAGTCTCTGTACAATCTCTGATTGATTGGTGGCGTCTTACTAATGAATCTCACTCGTGTCGCTCTTCTTCGTTCTCTCTCTCTCTCTTTTTCTCACTCTGGGGATTGACTTCATCACCGCGTGACCCGCTTGCTTTCAAGCTAACGTCTAAGCGACACTGACTAATCAGGTTCCACGCGTAGGTCGAACGCCGTTAGTGGATGTCGATGGGCGCAAAATTAGCACCACCATAACACCCAGAACGTATCCCACGACCGAGCGAACGGTCACGAGATACGTCGCGGACGTGAGGGGTCGTCAAAAGTTCAGAACGAAAGACAACAAGCCTGCCACAGCGAACGCCACCACGAGACCCAGAAGACCGCCAGTGATCGATTACGACTATTACGAGGACGAGGCGCCGATCGTGATCGGCAAGTCTTTTCTCAACAGTAAACTCTTCCTCACGAGCAAAGGCACGATACGTTGCCTGGATCAGGGCAACTTCCCGCATCCGTACTCGTGCAAGAAGTTTATCACTTGCGCCCGTATGGTGAACGGTCAGGTGATTGGGACCGAGTACACCTGTCCCAATAAGCTGTCCTTCGATCCCATCGGCGGTATCTGTAACTGGTCCGCCGGTCTCGGTTGTAAGGAACGATAGACGGTCTTAATCACTTGATAATTTGATACAAGGGGAAGTTGCGTAAGCTCGATCGCATCGGTAGTTTGTTTTGAGAAAAAATTAATCAACAAATCGTTAATCTCGACTCGGAACATTAGACGCAGCTAAATTTGTAACGCGTTTAAACAGAACAAGAAATAACACGTAATTTTTAAGCTTATTGTTCTACGGAAAAAATTTCTCAGAAAAGATTGAGTTATCGAGTGGTTAAGATGATCTTTGCGACGTTCTCTCGGAACTAGAAAAAGAATACTTCCAAAGTGTTTTAAAAAAGTAAATTTTTAAAAAAGTAAAAAAAAAAGAAGAAATTCTTTTAATTCTTGCAATATATAAGTTTCTATATTTTAACGTGTATGTTAATTCGCGGATTTCTGAGATACTTTTACTTCAAATGCAACGCGTGATAATTGTCACGTGAAAATGAGAGCATTTTATGAATATTACACGATTGTTTTACACGGTCTAAAAATGATATAACGGCGATGTTAGAAAATAAGCGCGAAGTGTATCTTACTCTTGTAAGAAGACTTGAATCGGTATTGTTGGAAAGGCTCTCTCTATCTGCACAGTTTTCAACGTCTAATTTGTTCTAAGCGCGTGTTAGATAAAATTGCTTTAATTATATAACACAAGAGTAGATTATATCCAACAAATTTTATCCTACAGTTGAGTTCTTTGCCTTTTCGAGGAAACTGTGATTCATTTTTTCTGTTTTCAAAGCGATCACATTTCGATGAAACGTATCGTATATATACACACTCTCCTTGTACGACTGTGCAACAGCCATATAATCGAGCGAAAACACAGAGTGGTGATATTATCGTTAAAGTCTCTCTTTTACATGTAAATATTAATAGTGTGTTATGTGCGTAAGTAGCGTAATAAGATAATAAACGTTCTCTTTCGCGTGTGGCCTACCAGTGGGCACTATATAATTTATCTGTAAATTTTTCACAGCGATTGTTAAGCCTCTCTTTATGTTTTGTAACAAAAAATACGCTTATAATCTCTCTTTCGAGACGAACAATAAATTTCGAACTCGATTCATATTGGCGAGTGTAGTGCACATCGAATTTATACATGTAATGTATCAAAGTTTTTGTACTTGAAAAATAAAAGCATCGATTATAACACACATCTTGCGCGTGATCTTCGCACATTTCACAAACAATTCAATGTTCAATGACAAAAATCTTTGGTAAGTATTTTAAATAATATCCTAAGAATAAAAATTATATAAATGGACAATCTTTTTCTGTTTTTCTCACAGAGAGAAATAAACTCTAGTGCGAGACAATTTTTTCCAAAGATTTTTTTTATTTTCCCCGATATTTTTGTTTCACAATGTTATTTGTTATTAATTTAGTTGAAGAAGATGAAATGGGCAAACTAAGTTTATTATTTTTTTTTTTTTTTTTTTTTTTTTTTTAATGAAGTTGCTCGAATTATCGCAACTCTTTTTTTCGTAAAATACTGCAAAGTAATTACAATTGTACACTTTGTGTGTGCGTGTTGTAAATAAAAAAAAATGTACATATAATGTTTGAAGATCGTTCAAAGCAACTAGATATTTTTCGAGACCATTGATCATCCGAAATAGTCGAGTTCACGGATATTCTTGGGAATTTCTCTTACGAATTACCATTGATGAGTCGGATACATATGTACGTACATGTTTGAGATATATTCGTGTTTCCTTTTTTTTTCCGCATTACGTATATTTTCCATTCAGTGTACATCTACATGCGAAGAAGTGCGTATGTGTGTGTGTGTCTTTTTGCGTCATTGGGTTTCGCGTGTATCATAGTATATACTGCTCCAGCAGTAAACTTCCTGCTTTGGCGTATTTTTTTTCTCGTATATCACTCCTATGTACTCCGAGAAAGAAAAGAATCAGAGAAAGAGAATGAAGAAATTAAAGAAAAACAAATTAAGAGTGAACTCTCTCAAAAATCGCGTTAATATAAACATTGATAAGCGCGTTAAAGCCGCAACAAGCGAGACAGAAAACTTGGTGTTTCTTTCGACAAAAGTAATTGCATTTCACACACGAGCATTTGTTTTTTTTGTTTTTTTGTTTCTTTTTTTTTTTTTATCGAGAGTATGACTTTCACGATGTGATTCGAACAAAGTAAAATGATGACCCCCCTTCTCCCCGACTCTGAACGTCACTAAGGTGGTGGTGGATATGTAAGTAGGCTATAAATGTAAAGTTGTATTTAAAACACGATAACGAGAAAAATGGCAGCTGTGGTCTAAAGAGTTTTTTACGTAGTAGTGGACCTCTTATGTTACAATTAGCGCCTTATCGGTGTGTTTCTTTGCAAATATTTATAAAAATAAATACTTTGAGAGAAGTATTTCGCTTTTCGCTTTCTAACCGTAAAAAGTCTCGACACATATATCATATAAATATATATATATATATATATATCGGAGCAATATTTAATAAATAATTATTAAAAGTCAAAAATAAATAAATAAATTTGCTTCGTTCAGCGTATTCGTTTTCGCATACGTTTAATATACGATTTACAAAATATATATAAGGCGTCGGCTTATCGTTTATTTAAGGATTCGTAGTGTGCCGCGCTCATTTAAAAAAATATGAATATTCGATTTCGAGCGTTACGTTTTCTGGATACTTAGCGAGAAGGTCGATTCAATGTACATATCGTTAAAACTCGCAAAGTTCGTTATTAGTACTCTTCTTAGGGGTTTAGTATATTTTGTGTTGTGCAAACTCTCTTAATTAATCAATACCGGAAATCGCGAACATTAGCGTTAGACCATGCGCGATTCGTAATGTATAATTCGCAGAGATTCGTTCACGATTGATATCGCACGTGTGTAAAACTTTTCGCAATACCTATTCGCATTTTTTTCATTCGCGTTGATTAGCGCAAATAACGAACTTTTCTCTCCGCATCTTATTTCACGAATCTCACACGAATTACGAATTGCATGAATCGTAAGTTCCAAATACGCGCATAGTCGCGGCGCTAAGTAAGTTTTGTAACACGCGTACGAGATTCGACAATTTATAAGAAAAACATACTTGAGACTCTTACACATGATACATGAGTACACTACGTGATGTAATAAAGTTGCAAAAGAAACAAAAACTGGATTTTGATAGTAAAATCCAATCCAAAATCATCGTTTTAAATTCGAAACACGCTATAACAGCAAAATCACAAGTCGAAAAATATATATCTTTTTTTTTTAAATATATAATTATACAAATTGTCGAATATATATAAAATATTTTAGAATAAATATCCAATATATAGAAGAAATACAATAATGCTATCGCGCAATAATTCGAGAAGAGCCTCTCGAAACGTGTGACTCATTAACTGCGCATACATCCTATCTGCGTGAGTTTTTTCCTTTTGATATAATCATAAGCACGACTCAAGTGGTCTCGAAGTCTCAAGATTCAATTTTTGATTTTCGCGTTCGCGAAAAATTACAAAGAAAATGTACAAGATCTTAATTATTCTTGGCACTTGTTTTATCAAGAAAAAAAAATAATATAAATGATTTCGAGTATAATATAAATGTTTGATCATTATTTTGAAAAAAAAAAAAAATGTTTGTATAATATAAATGGTTTTGATCATTATTTTGATTTATATTTTGCTTGGACGCGGTATATGAAAAAATAAACATGCGTAGCAAAACACATTGTGTAGAAGAGTATATTAATTTCGAACTTCGTGTCGTGTATCAGTTTACGCTTACCTTTTTTAACAAAAGGTATCCAAATATCCATTATTGTCGCGTAACAGACTTATATAAGTACGTCCCCTCTTTCTTCGTACGTATATCTGATATGTGGTTTTCGTTTGCGCGGAAAGATATTCAATCGTTAGATTGAATATCTAGTTTTTTTCTCAGTTCGACACACTTAGATCCCTTTTCGTTAAAATTGCAAATCGCTCACTTTCTCATGAACCCCTCGATGTTCCAACAGCCTCTAAGTATGTATGCGCACATATAATAATTATTAGTATTTAGTGTAATGACTGATATTATACATATTGTACTCTTTCTCGTACTGAATTCGTATTGCCACATGAAAATACGTTAGAGTACGAAAAAGTAGGATAAGTTTTTAGGCATTTTTTTTTGTTCATCCGTTCGTCAAAAGATGAACTCTGATTGATTCTTTCTTTCTTTCTGTTTGTATGTATAATCGATTTCTTTTCATTAATATTATATTTAATGCTTATCTATAGATCAGATTCGCCGTATAAAGCCGTCGAGAAAGAGCGATAGTCCAGCGCTCCAGGAGTAACGCCCGGTCCCTTGTACGGTGGCATTCGCTGAATACAATATTCCGCTTGATCCGGCGGCAGTTCTCTCCTCAGTTCGTCCGGCAGGATGTAAGGCTAAAGCACAAAGAATTTACACGTGACAAGACGCGCGTTTTATTCGCTGCGAATTGAATGAAATTTAAATATTTTTACCTTGTCGCCAGCGAGAATGCGGAAGCTGTCGATAACTTGTTCCGCCGTGTCGGTATCGGTGGATTCGCGTGTCATGAAGTCGAGGAAGGCGTCGAAGTGCACGTAACCCGAATTGTTGGGATCAACGATAGCCAGGATGCGTTGGAAGTCAATGTCACCTTGTCTATCCTTACCAATTGAGTAACCCAAAGACACAAGACAAGATTTAAACTCATCCGGCGCCAATCTGCCTGTCCTGTTTTTGTCGAAGTGATTGAAACTACTGCGGAACTCGTTTAGTTGCTCTTGAGTGATGCCCTGAAATAAAAATGCGCTTGCAATTATTCTCAATGTTCTTTCAGAGTAACCATGTGAGTGTATCAAATATATAAATTGAAAACTTTGGAAATACCTTTGAATCTCTGGTAAGAATTTGATTCTCGACTTCATTAATGTTACGATTGATCGAAGTCAGAAGCTGTTCCCAACCGACACGCAACGTCTCCATGGTGTATTGAGTATAGCGGTTTTCGAAAATCATGCCTTCCTGAACCGCTTGGTGGATCTTCTCCAGTTCTTCAAGATGAGCCTTATATTGATACACCGCATGTTCGTATTCTTTGAGACGATGTAGCTGATCTTCCAAAGTTCCCTGAAAAAACACATACGCAACGTTGATAAACTTATAGGCACTATAAAATAAAAATGTTCTACATATAAAATCAATGTGTTTTTTACCAACCTGAAGACCGAGACCAATTGCGGTCACTGCATCTAATTGCCGTTCTATCCATGGTCCAACGACATTAGCTTTCTCGGCGAATTGTCGTCTGAGCAGTTCATTATCTATTTTCATCTATTTCAGGAAATATCTTTTAAACTGTACACACACACATAATCGCTAAAACATGTTTTATTAATATAAAACTTATCAATATTAGAGACTATCAATATCGAAAAAATTTGAATATTGTGCGACATAAAATAAAGGATACTTTGTTGCTTGCGAAGTTCAGCAGCCAGAGTAGCATCGCGTTGAGGTACCAATTGTCTGACATCGCTCCATTTCTTGGTAAGATCCTGTATAATAAAAAATACATTAACTTAATGTCTATTATTTATTTTATTAACAATCTATTCCATGTCGTACCATCGCAGTAAGAGTGGTATACGGATTTTCTAGGCCGCCGGGAATTTGATACTGCTTGACTATGGATTCGACTTCGCGAACGAGTCCTACGATTGAGTTGTACTCCTTGTCTGCTTCGCCAAGAGTTGCTTTGAACGCAGCATGTGCGTCCATCAATCCTTGAATTTCTTCCATTGTATGAACGATAAACATGTCCACTAAATCTTCTCTGGTTCCGTCTAACCAATTGTTGAAAGGCTAGAAAAGGCACACGATCATCAAATATTAAAACTTGTTCAGAGCAAAAAGTTGACAGTTCTGTAAACAAAATATAATCGAATGCTCACAGCAGCACGTTTGGCGAACTCCAAATGTAAAACGTCGATCTTCTCCAAGATTTTCTCAGCCTCGTCGAGAGCCTGACGTCTACGCTGGGTGAGCGTACCCAACCGATCCCACTGATCGCAAATACGTTGACATCTTGCGTTTACGGACGCACTGTCGTGATACTCGAGAGTGCTGTAAGCAACACGTTGTGTAATAAAATTAGGAAAAAATCAAAACATTCAACGAACGTTCGAAGTTAATTGAGTTTTGAACTCACTTGAGTTCTTGAGCGATAGCCGCGATCTGCTCCACGCGGTCCTGATGAGCTGCGAGATCCGACTCGAAAGCTTCGTGTTTCTTTTTCAAAGCCTTGAGTTCGTTCAATTTGCACTGGCGGAAGTGTTGAGACGTAAGCATTTCCTCTTTACCAGCGGTCCACTCTTCGTGAGCGTCCGCTTTGTGCTTGAACTTCTGTGCCAAATGTTCCAGACGTTCCAGACGCATCATTTCGGATAACAACCAATCTTCGAACGTCTTCTCGGCCAATTCCAGACCTAAGAATTTTTTATGTATAAAAGTTTTTTAGTCTGCTCAGAAAGAAAACTACTACAGAGAGATTCTGTGAAAAAAACAAGCACCTCTCCACGCTTTATTGATGTCGGACACCATTTTTCCTTCCGTCGGCATGTACGCCGGCCTATTGCTCAACCTCAACTTCGTCTGCAGAGTATTGAAGTTTGTTTCGAGCTTAGCCTTTTGTTCGACACGCGGCGGCTTATGTTTGCGCCGGTAGGTTCTGTACTCTTCCAGCTTTTTCTGACAGCCAGCGAGAGAATTGTCGGTCTGTCGATTCGCGAGCCAAGGCATTGTTCGTCGGATCCATTCAAGCAAGTCGGAAGCCAAACGTTCGTACTCTTCCATAAGACGCTCGTTTTCTTGATTTACTTTCAACACTTTGCAAATTCTGTTGGCCGCCGTTTCCGCCTACAATAAAAACATTCGTAGTTCGTGCTTTTACGTGAACATCGTGGATCAAACATATAAGTAATACATCTCTGAACATATAAAGTTAACTTTCACTGAACATGCAATCGCGCGAATAGTCGTTTAGGAAAAAAATCTGAGACAAATTAAAAGTTTGATTTTCGCAGATCAAAACTTACATTGCGCAACATTCAACGCGCATTTGTTAATTCGAAAATGTGAGAAAACACACCTTTTGCGCACCGCTAAAACAGTGGTAGTATGAGGAAACATAGGTCATCACGGCCCTCTCGTCAGGCATTGCCGTATTTCGCATATCTAGAAAAACACATTCGAGGAAACTCAAACCATGCGTTGTTAGAGCGTATGTAAAAACTACTTGCTGTTAAGAATTTGATTATAACTTTAACAATGGACGGAACTTGAGAAAGGGCGGAATGTGATTAGTAATTCATCGTAACTTTCAAGGTTTTGTTTCTTTCATTACACACGTGATGAGATGTCGCAATTTTTGTGCACTGAAAAGAAAATAATGTATACAATTCTGTTACGGTGATCATCTTCTTCTTCATTAAGAAAATATTAAAACACAACAGAGGTGCATACTTCGTTTCGGGGAAGTCTTCTGGCGAAACAATTAAAATTAATTAACAAAGTGGGGCAAGGGAGTAATCGATTAGCAGGTCCAAACATCGGTAACACGGTAAGCGTTATAGTTCACTTGCAGATCGTATTAATGGTCGCTTGTTTAAATGACGGAGAGGAAATTAATGAGCAAACACGCATTTTTCTTTACGCTGACCTGCTGGGCACCTTGGAACGCGTGGTAGTAGCAGGACACGTATGTCATGATAGCTCGCTCATCCGGCTTGGGAGTGTTGATCAAATCTATATGATATCAAGGGAACATACAAACATGTAAACTTATACTCAGAGAAATCTGAACATAGCTCCGTCTCATAAATAGTTTAAGTACCTAAATTCAGCAATTAATCACGATATCTATCTCTTATTTGTTCTTATTACAAATTACTCCGGATGAAACATTTTTCGATATGACACTCGACGCTCTGTGCATCACTTACCATCGGGATCCAACATACGAGGAATGTCGAGGTACTTTTCAGCGACATCAAAGGCAGTGTTCAGATTTTCCAGTGGGTTGTCCTTGCTGAGTTTGTTGTAGTCAATCAAATCGGGTCGATGACGATGGATGAGGGCGCAGAACGCGAGACCGTCCTTGAACGACAGGTGGAAGTTTTGGACATTGACATTTTTGTACGGCGCCGTCTTGCGCTGGCACCAGAGCAACAATCCTTCCTTTGCGGTCATCTCTTCCACGGAAATGTCTTGAATGGCGAATCTCAGAATAATGGTCCATATCATGCCCAAGGTCATTTTTAAGTTGCCGTCCACGATTTCTGAAGGAGATATTTCGCGATATTTCAAAAACACACGTGTGACACACATGTTAAAATGACATAATGAAAATTACTATTTCTCTGATGACACAAGGCATTGATTGACACGAGTTCTGAAAGCGACTATATTGCAGCAAGTTTCGAGAGAAAAACGTACCCTCTGCGCCAATTGAGACAAGCTTGACGCCTTTGCTGGCGATATAATCAAGGGCCTTGTTCACATTGGCGATCTTGTGAAATCTCATTTTGCCTCTGTCGGGTCTGGGTAGAGTCTCGCCCGAGATCACCTCGAGCAGCAACATCAGTTTCAGCCCATTTCTGAAATCGTCTTCGATCGATTCGATGGAAGTGCCCGCTTTGCGTAGGTGCGAATTGCACCAGGCTGTGAAGGTCTGTGGCAAACAAAGACAATCATTTTGATTGAGTGAACGTTCGATTTCACGCGCTGCAAAAGAAAAAAATGTGATTGTCGAACGAGCGAAACGTCTTACTCGATTTTTTTTGCACACATTGACGATGATGTATCACGAAGAAATAATCATTTAAAATGGGAGATTGAGTTTCTTCGCTATACTGCTTAGTGTATATTTTAGTAGCGACCCCGATCCCTCCCGCTATATATATCTTCTGTCCTGGTTCTCAAACCACAAGCTTCCTATCGTTCTGTACAATGATTTTCGGATCATCTTTTTTGACTGATCTGTGCAATTGTCCAGAACGCACATTACACGTTATTGTCAAAAAGTTTTTCCTCACGCAAAATATATTCACGCGTTTTATTAAATGTTTGCAGCAAAATCAACACTAGAAAATTTATCGCAAAGAAACGTTCTCTCGAGTTGAAGATAAATTATTCCCATCAGTTGAGTTTTTCAAAACTTTTCGCGGTTACGTCGCGTAATAAATCAATACTTTTAAAACATCACCTCTTGCTTTCAAAAGCAACAATTTTAGCGATACACAAAAATTTATTGACACAAGTTGCGTGTCTGACGTGATACAACACAGAACGAAAAACGCGTCTCTCTACAGGTTCAGGGTAAATATAAATCGGGGAGAAAGAGAGAGGAACACACGCAGGTTCGCGACGTATATATTTATTCGAATATTGTGGAATAAAGCGCACACACCGCATCGTTCGTTCGAGATCAATAAAAAAAAAACCTCGGTCTGGCGGTGAAATTTTTGAGTCGGAAAAATATTGCGTGAAATTCAATACGGGCGGCGTTGAAGTACGACGGGCCAATTTTGGACATGAGCCACCCTCCTAACATCTCTGCACGCGCTCTAAGATCTATTTGTAAAACATTGACTCCTCCCGCGCCGCGTATTAAAGCATTTCAAACACATTTCCGAGAGAATCGCCCCCCCGTCGTGTTTGTTATTTAATAATTGCATCACGCAAAACGTGTCATCACCCGCGTTACGTCACTTTGTAATACGACTCGTGCAAATTAATCTTTTTGCTCTTCATTTTGGCTTTTTGTTAATCGGAAAAAAGGCGCGAATGTTTACATCGGTTACATAACAAATTTTATTTGCATTGAGCGTCTCTCCGCGCGCGGATTAATCAGATACACGTATTAAGAAAACACCTCGCTCTGCCAGTACAAATAGATAATTGCGCAATAATAGATAAATCGAGATTGCAATTTTCTTTCGTGTCGCATATCTGTCATACGATTGTTGTTATGTCACATCGTGACGTATCTTTCGCGTAATTCAATCGCACGTCGCTTATCAAAATCTTCACATCCTACGATATATATTTACATCAATGGAAATGTCTATATATATGTATCGAACACAGCGCGCCGCTAAAAATTGCATCGTTGCGGATAGAGGAATGCGATAGCCGATGCATTTGCGCTGATAATGCATTATTTTCTATTTACGTCTGTTTGTGTGAGTGCGAACGTAATGCGACCATCCGCACGTTTTTCGGCCTACGTCGACGCGCGAGTACGCGCTCGCGGCCGTTTTCGAAGACAATTTACACAACGCGCGATAATAAATTTCATCTTTTTCGATTTACGCGGCAATTTACGCCCGCGGATCTCGACCGAGGAATAATTTTCGATCGATCGTATTGTGCAGAAAATGTGCGCTCTCTCTTTCTCTCTCCGCGAGACTATTCTTAGAGATTTCTTCGGCGTTTTTATTTTCTCTTCGTGTGCGAGCATTTGGTTCTGCAAGACAGAAAAAAAATATAACTAGTCGGTATTAATCAAGACTTGGCTCCAAATCTAAACAATTAAAGTAAATTTAATTAATTTTCTAATTCAAATAGTCAACATTATTTATTTATATGTAAAACTGATTTAGATCGAGTCGAGGAAAAGATGCCGATTAAAAACTGTAGGAAACTGGGTAATTGGGAAGCGAGTTATGCAAATTTCTCGAATTGACCACGCGGGAGCGGACAAAGCAGTCTAAATTTCACGCGCGCCTAATTCACGTAATTCAGAAATCTTGAAATCCCACGCGCGAATAAAATTCTGTTTCGAAAATTTGACAATAATTTTCGCGCATCGACTGTTCTTTCGTGCCTTATCGAAATGTACGCGTACATACATATAAATGTGTAATAACCTTCGATAAGATAAGTGCGTAAGCGTGACTAAGGTGGAAACGACGCGGAGATAAATGGCGCCAATGCGGAAAATCCTTGCGGAAATATTTGCTACGGGACTTGCTGTTTATTTTCTATTTAATAATCCGAGAACGATATCTTGAGAGAGAATTTGAGGAACTTGAATCGCGCGGGCCGGAAATGCATCCGTAATTATTCCACGACCTTTCGAGCCGGTCCAATATCTGGCCGAGAATAAGTAATCGTAGGTGTGCGACAAAATATCTGCGTGATGAATCTGCGTTTGGCGCGCGCAAAATCCGTGGGCACAGACGAAGACTCGCCCAAGAAAAATAATCGAGCCGCTGTTATCCCGCGCTGTTATTCGCGTTGCTTTGTTTTATTTATTTACGTGGCGCGAGCCATCAATATGTATCCTACTTTCTATTTTCATCGATTTCTTCGATATCTTCTTCCATTTTTTTTTGTAACTCTTAGAGGATCGACCTAGCCACTGTAGTGGCTCTGAATCTGCAAAATAATTTCATATAAGACATTATATGTATACAAGTTATGGATATCATATTTAAGACTTTCAAGGAAAAAATGCTCTCAAATCGGTCCAAAGTTAATGATGTTCTTTATGTAAACAAATAGCGATATCAAAGTATCTCTTCGAGTTGTCTCAAATTCAGATTGTTTTTTTTTTAAAGAATAATGCGTGATTTATCCTTTGTATTACATTGTTTTATTGTTGTCTCATTCTCGGTGTCTATTTTTATATTTCATTACGTGAGGCCGAGTGACAATGCTCTTAGTCAAAATATGGCATGCGTGTGGGTCACCCGGTTTTATTTGAGATTTGGCGCGCGCCCCCGACCATAGCATTCCAAAGGTTGACGATCCTCTCGACGCGGCGGAAAAAGAAATCGATCGAGCGGAACTGTCGCGATTACAAACGCGAATTACGCGTTATTGTTTTTTTCCTCCCCGTCGCGTTTCCCTCTGACCCGAAGGTTTTGCTCGGACAATACGACGACGACGCCGTCGCTTGCCAAATTGGCATGACACCCATCAAACGTTAAGTGTGCGAGAAGGAAAAGCAACCGTAAAATCGCAACACACCGTGAAATCGTAAATCAACAACGCCAAGGACAGCTTCCTCGGAAGAGCGCTCAAGTAAAGTCTGTAACTCCCTTGACGAGTTCTTGACGTTACGGACGACTTATTCTCCGACCGTATCGACGGAAATAATTTCAATTTCAACATTACGATGTAATTACATTAGAATCTCCCTACATGAAGCAACCTAGTATTTCGGAAAAAATCTGCAAGATCCTCGAAAAGTGCGCGGATAGAGTCTAATTCGAATTTCCAACGTGGACTTCTAAACCAAATCGTCGAGATCTGATGAGCAACAAGAAGATCGACAAATCTTCGCAATTTCTCATCCGAAAATTCTTCGCGGAAGAAGCGCCGTCGTCCGGGGCGTGCGATGTCCCGCGACGTCGTCATCCCGAAGTCGTCTGATCGGAGGATGTGGACCCCGACTATGATCGACGACCGCGCGCACGTCGTTATCTATTTATACGGTCTATTTATACGTAACGTCAGACGTGCGAACAGCCGCGAAAAGCTACAGTATCGCTCTCTCGTTGACGAGACGAAGCGAAGTGTTCACGATGCTACTGACCAGAGCAAGTGCTTCTGTTACTTGCCGGTCGCGGCTCGTTGCGAAAATTAATCATCGGTATTCAATTTCGCACCGTGTAAATGTCCAACGAAAACATGAAGCTATCAATACCTAAGGTTTATTTATTTGAGGTACGCAGTGATGAAGATCGCATCCCCCGGTCAAAACGTTTGCAATTTATTAACTTCGTAATCAAAATTCAAAAACACACCAACCGCGTGTTTGGACTCCTATTGGTCTTCCTTTTCTCTCATTTTTTTTAAGTTTATTCGCTCAACGACTTCCGCTAAATACACACTTCCGTCTGCAAAAAAAGACGGAGAGACACACAAAGAGAGACACGATCATTTGCGCGAAAGGTTAATGTATAAAAATATTGCCGAAGATGCATCGCGAGCCCGTTAGCGCCCGTTATTCGGCCTAACCGTTCGATTTTATCCGGCAATGATGATTTGCTTTGCGCAGCTGCTGCGACGACGACACGGAATTAAATATCGAGGCGAGAACTCCAGCGTCGTCGACACAGCGAAATTAATCAGCGATCTGTGTGCGATTATACGGTACTCGCGGAATGTAACCCGACTCGTGAATAAATTATAACGCGAATCTGGATAATTATGCACCGGTAGATGCACGGAAGAGTAAAATTGATAGTCACTGCGGGGCGATCAAAACTGGTGCGGATTTCATTAAGAAGACATATCGCGCGATCATGTCCGTTGAAATTATTCCGGGTGATACCTATTTTCAGAAACGCGAGAGAAAGCGAAGAGAGTAAGTAAGCGGAAACACATAAGAGAGATCCGATGATCCGCGAATAGAGAGAACACACACACCTGACTTCTCGTTCTTTACTTCTCTCATTTCAGAAAGAAGAGATAGAAACGAGAGAAGAGACAGACACAAGATTCGAATAAAAAGAAATTCTAAATTGAGATCGTTAAATGAAAAATAACACAGAAATTTTAAAATATAATTTTGACATGTTATTAAAAATCGTTTACAGATATTTAAATCTTCAGAGACTAAATTGTCGAAAAGCTCAAAAATATTATAACGTCACGTTTAATTAACGATAATGACCGATGTAATTAATATTGTAATTTTATCGTTTGGTATTTTTCTTCGGATCCAATTGTTATCGCGAAATCACGAAAGTGCGTGTTCAACAATCTGTAGTTCCTCTGTTTGACGGAGAGACATAAATCTCTTCACGGGTAATTTGCCCCAACTTATAGAAAATGTCTCGCGCATTTTTAACGCAATAATATATAAACATCCGAACCGCTCGCTAGATTCTACCTCGGATTTCTGTCTCAATACCGCCGAGTGTCTGCATCACTGACTGGTCAAGGCGATTACATATCAATAACATAAACGAAGTAACGACGCACGGTTGACATACTCCGTATCCGCCGACCGACTCGATGAGGCAATAATAAGAAATATTTATACTATCGTAACCACACGCGCACACAGTAAAACATCAAACGCGTGACAACATGACCACCGAGAGTCACCGAGCTTTTTAAATCGTAATCTAAAAATTCTGATGAATCGAATCCAAATTATTTCAAACAGAAGGCACTTGCCTAAAACAAAGGAGATCAAAGCTACAACGTACGAATAAATTTCTGAAGACCGCATAATCTACAAGCTTGTTGAGCACAGCTGTTTTCGCGACCCATTTGCACGTGTTCTCAGAGAAAAATTTTCTATCGCCGGTACGTGCGCTTCGTGGGCCGGTGTATGTGTGTGTGTGAAAGGAAGCTGACAACACGAGAGACCGGAGATTTTATGGGAAATTCTCCTGTACAGTTAATCGGCCCGACGTGGTGTCGCACACCTTTTCTCTCTCTCTCTCTCTCTCTCTCTCTCTCTCTCTCTCTCTCTCTCTCTCCTTCTCCGTACCGCGTAATGATGTGTCTAAGCGGTGCTATTAATTGGCTCGGTTCTCTGTCATATCCCATATCATTCCTCGAACAAAGTAGATACGGACGACGATATATTCCAACGACACGGTGCGGAGTTCTTCGATTTCCTGGGTTTTGTTTTCTAGAAAACAAAACCCACGCACACAAACGTGTATGTGTGTGTATAAATTTCCCGTTAACAGAGTCCGCTGGTTATTTTTTCGTTGAATGCAACACACACACACACACACAAACTCTGAAACATACGCAGTGTGTAATAATTGTTTAACAGTGACACACTATGTTTCGTAAAAGTTTTATTTCACAACACGTCGAATGTTTTCCCATCCGCGCGATTGAAATAAAAAGCCGTCGATGGCTTCAAGAAAGCAACCGACGACTTCGAGGTGACATTGTAGTTACAGGACGGGTGAAAGAAACTATTGACTCTCACTTTTCCGTGCGCTCCGTGTAAATAAAGTATGTTTCAGGATTTCTCGAAAGTTGAAATTACACTCTTTTTTTTTGTTTTTACGTTCTCTCAGATGATTTTACATTTATTTTATTTATTTTCCGTAAGACAATTTTTTTTTTTTTATTGTAAATCGTTTTTCCTGTAAATAAAAGAACAAGACGAAATAAAATCGAAGAACACGACTTTCTCGTTTGCTATATTTCTCGTGCATTAAACATTTCTCTTCTTTTGCTGCGAATTCACGGAATTAACCGGTTGTCGTCATAATTCCGTCATTTCCAGACCGGAAAATTTCGCGTAAACTTTTCCGCGAATCGCGAGCGAAATCTTTTGTGTTATCGCGTGATTCGACAAACGGAACAAATTTTCGCCGCCGACGTGAACCAATAGGCGTCGGTAATGCGGGTTTTCGGGCCGCGTTTCCGGAACGGGGCACGCGGATCTCTAAAATTAGAGGCGTTTACGAAAAATCGTTTGCTGTCGGCGCGACGACGACGTCGAGAGAGTCGACAGCAGCGATGATTTCTCAGGGACACACTTTATTGGCGTACGCTAACGATTATCAGCGTCGCTTATCTAATATACCTGACAAGACGCCGTCGGCGGGCGGGCAAACGCGCGCGCGCGCGGTATCACACGGACTGAAAAAAAAATTAAAGAAGATAACGAGAAAAAGTCCACGATCGACTATACGAGAATCACGTACTCGCGGGCGTGAGTCACCGCTCGATTATTTTTGTCATAAAGTCTGAAAATACAATCCGAAGGGCTGCGGCGCGCGGTCGATATAATACGAGAGAGGCGGAGGCCTCCACACCGAGAGAAGCCTTGAGCCTCTGCCAAAAATGAGGAAAAACACTTTGCGAGCGCGTACTCGAGAATGCTCCAATTTATCAATATCTAGTGACGCCACAGCGAACAGAAACACTGTTTTATTCGAGTGTTTTAATTAAATCGTGCAAAGGTCACATCTCTCTCTTTGTGCACTGTTTTCTTACATCAGCTAATGCGAGGAGAGAGAGAGAGAACAATGATAGTTCTTTCTTCACATGTCTCATCATCACACACACATACAGATAATGTTACGTTTTACCGCATAGTAGCGTTTCCTCGAGAAGATCGTTTCATCGAATCTAAAACGCTCCTTTAAATCCCCAGCATTAAGATTAGACGGAACCTTTCTAATACAGTGATGGGATGCGAGTGGAATGTTATTTATGTGAGGAATTCTCGATCGCTCACGAGGTGGGAACTTATCTGTGCGCCGCCGCTTACGTTTGCATCGAACTGCTAAATCGTATCGCATACTGGCTCTCTGGTAGTTCTATGCAATATTCTCTGACAATTTATAACTGACTGAGTTAATTCGCACTGTTTCTGCAAAACAACATGTTTCAATCTTCGAGGTTTAATTCACGCTTACACAATAATATATTTTTATGCGGTAAGAAGTCTATTACGCGATAGAAATCTACTCGAGATATAATTTCTCTCTCATTTCAATCTGAATCAAATCACTACTATATTACACAAACGCGCACTTGTGTTATACTAAATCGTTCAATTAATCTGATAAGATTATCGCGCTCCGAAGCAAAACTGATATCTCGCCTATGGCCTTATTTTTAGTGAATCACAAAATACAATTTAACCGCGCACTGTTGTAATTAATTAACACCGACTGTGAAGCAGCGTCTTGTAAGAGAGTCCGCGCGCTTTGCAGATCTCTCAAAGCGGCGATCGTATTCGAAATAAGAGAGAAAAAGAAAAAAGGAAAAAAGAAAATCTTCGAACCTTCTGATAGCACTTCGCTCACCTTTTTCTGCTGTTTCTCCCAGGCGGGATCCAACAGACCCTCCCTCTCCCATTCCTCCTCCGGTGCCATGTATCCGTCCCCGTAGGCTTCCATGTCGTTCATCCCTTCGCTCGTGTGCGTGTCTCACGTTCCTTCAAATCCGAGCGCCAAACAGAAAAAAAAAGTTGTAATGTCACCACGGTACTTCAAAACGCAACGTATTCCGTTTCGTTACAACGGGAAATATTTAGCGGCTGAACAACACACACAGAGAGAAAGAGAGAAGAAGAAAAAGAAGAAGAGAAGTCGCAAAAGTCCGCGAGAAACGCTTTTTCGGAGCGGTTCGAGAGAAAACGCTCGATCGGAAGATCGATGTGTCTCCTCCGCGTACGGACGGTCGTTCCCCGGTGACAGCGACGCGTGTACAGAGACCGAAAAAAGAGGGGAGGGAGAGAAGGGAGGAAAAAAGGGGGAGAGTGCGCGACGGGAAGTATACCACAGCGAAACCAAAGGGGGGCGATCGCGGTGGGTCCCCCGGGATAAATTGACGGCGAAAATTGAGAGAGAGAAAGAGAGAAAGAGAGCGAGCGAAAGAAGCACGCGTGTGCGAGAAGTCGGCAGAGAAAAGAGAAATAATAAGAAAACGTGAAAAACACAAAAGTAACCAGCGAGACTTCAAACGTGAGAGAAAACGTACCCGCTAAGCCCAGAAAACGTTTCGGTTTCGTGTCGTTCTTTCCCTCGCGCTGACCCCTCTGCCACGAGTCTGACACACGGTTCGCTCGCCGGCGCACAACCCCCCCTCCTCCACCTCCACCAACGCAAATCCCCCCTTCGCAGGGGACGAGGGTCTCATTCGCTCTCCTCGCCATTTAACGCCGGAGAAGAGAAGGAGGGGTTAGATCCCACCCATTGATTCCCTTCTAAATTTTCTCTCCTCGCTCGTTTCTTTGTCGAGAGTGAATGTTCGGCAAAGCAACAATTGCAAGATTCTTTTTTTTTTTTTTTTTCGCGCAAACCCGCGAACGGGTTCTGTCTTGGAATCACGGCAAACGCGCCGCGACATGCGTACACGACGAAAGAATCGTGCCGACAACTCTTTGGAGCATGAAAATTGCCGTGACAGCTCGCGGCTACGTCGCATTGATAAATTATTGTACTCCGTGTGTCTGTGTGTCTCATCATGATCAGTGTGTACGTGTCTGCATGCGTATTGTTGGTCTGCCGACGCATTCACCGCCGCGACGTTTTATATATTTCGTAATGCAGCTGCTGTTTGTCCACGGAGGGGGATAAATGCGCGAGGTGGTAACGTCGCGTCACGGATCGCTACATACGCAGCCGCCGCCGGGCTCATCGGCCGAAACTAACCTTCGTCCCTTTTCTGCTCGCTCGCTCGCTTGCTCGTTTGCTCGCGCGCGCACACGCACGCACGCACGCACGCACGTACGCACGCACGGACGCACGCCAGCTGATCCGCAGCTCCGCGAAGGATGTGGAGGCGACGAAAATAGCGTCGAGAACGAGCGCCACGGCACCTCATTCACCCACACACACGACTAAAATAGGACCGACGCGCGGTCCGTCGAAATTTCCGAATCGACCGGAGCGACGCCATTTCCCGAGTGTCATCAAGATTTTTGCAAAAGGCACGAACCTACCGCGCGAAATAGATGGGAACCACTTGGGGTTGAGAGCGACATTGTCGATCTTGCTGATTGGCTGTGAATAGGGAATTTCTGACGGTTCTTACCCGATAGCCAATCAGTGAGCGAAGCCGATCTGAAATGCAGAATTGCATCAATTCTGAAATTACAAAATAAAGTATAAATTTTCTTACGCACATATTGTTTTTATTCTTAATTAGAAGATAAAATTTGCAATTGCAAAATTAAAACATTAGATTGTTGTTCTTCGAAATCAGCAAACTAGAAATAAAATTACAAAGAAATGTACAAAACAAAATTAAAAACTATTGTCACTCCGATTTTTATTTCATTACAATATAAAATACAGAATAGTTATAGCATATATAAGAAAATATGATTTATATAAAGCTCTAGAGTTATCATACTAATGTTTCATGTTTAAAAGAGAATCATATATGTATATATAATACTGCAATTATTTATTCTTAGTATAAACGTTGAATGTTAATTTAAAAAACATAAAAAAAATTAAAAAAACATTGTTTCGTAAAAGAAATAAAACATTTCTTATGTACAATCTTTCTCTTTTATAAAGCAGTTTACAAAATAAATGATACATAAATTGTGTTCATAATTCTCTTTTAATTTTAATATATCACGTATATACATTATACACGGTTCTCTTTTCATTTTGTTTTACTTACAACACTCTTACATTGCAAACAGCTTGGCAAATGATTCTGCTTGGCGATATTTCCTATTATACACATAAATTAAAAAAAAAAAAGAAAAATGGGTTAGTATCAAATTGATGAATTCTGTATGTGCCATTGAGTTAAGGACTATTAGTTGAAAGGCGTCAAAGAAGAACAGTTTCTTGGTGTCTATCTATGACTTTTATGTGACCATGATATGCAAGTATGTGGTTTATTTAGTACGTACTGAATTCAGTGGCACTTAACCACTGTCATAAAACTCCAACCTGATGAAAATTCTGGACGTCGTATAAAAAACAATTTAATTCATATCATTGCAAATCACTCGTTTGCAAGTAGTAATACAGAAAGGATATAAAAGACTAGCTTAAATAACACTGGCTTAAACACCCAGACGACTAAAAACATTGGGTCTCTTAACGTGTTTCACAGTTGTTATTTTATTAAAAGTAACTTGTTTGGCAGTACCAAGGCGCGCCTTAGCCGGTATGGAAACAAGTCGTTCAGATGCTGCAATAATAAAAATGTATCAATAGAACCAACCGTTCACTTGTTCACAAAACTCTTTGTAATAACATTCAATCGACAAGAGCATATAAAAGTTCTGAGCAATAGTGACAATTAAAAATCTTTTAGCTGAATCTTAAAATATACATACCTAATTTGCCAGACACAATAATAGGTTTGGTGCTTTTTTCACTGATGGGTTTGCTGTCATTTGTTACCTCCTTTTTTAACTTGAGTATACGACTTGTGCTGTTCAATGTAGCCTTCTTGCTCAGTTCATGATCAGCGTGCATAGTGCCAGTAATTTTCGGTACTATTCTCTTGGTAGTTATGATCGACGTACGTGCACTCGGCGTTGTCTGATTTTTCAGTATGCCCGACGTATTGGTGGTATCTGATTCATTCCTGAGTATACCCGCCGTAGTTACATGCTCCTTTTTATCATCTATGTCACCAAGACGTTTGAAGACATTAGACGGTCTCTTGAATATATCTTTGTTGAGGCCAGTAATATTGAAAGTGGGCGTTGAGTCAACCACATTGGTCGTGCTGGTGACAGAACTGTCGCCTAATCTATCAAAGACTGTTCGTTTTTGCTCGGGTTGCTTTTTAATTACTTGAGTTCTCATGCTGGATGTCTTTGGAACGGTAACGGAATATTCAAAGCCATTGTCTTCATTATTTGTCGCTTTTAGTTTCTTTTCTGTGACATTCCAGTTATCTTCATCGTTGTCTTCGTAATCTTCGTCAGATATTAATTTACGTTTCACGGTAGTCTGCTTTTTGTTAACAGTATTGATGGAATTTGGTACGGAAATTGACTTCTTTATAGTCACAATCTTTTTTGCAGGCACAGATTTAACTACCTTCTTCATGGGGTCTGTTTTGGAAACTGTCGAAATTGTTGTCTTATTTCCAATATCTTTGACTACTTTCTTCATAACAGGTTTCGCGGAAACTTTTGGAGTTGTCAGTGGTGTATCTTCTGAATCAACTAAAAATCTCTCACATGTTGTTTCCTCAATGACTTTCTTGGCGTATCTTAAAATTGCAATTCTATCACCCATCAAAGTAATACCCATTTCTTTGAGGCTAGGCTTGTCCAAATCAGGTAACATATCTGGTTTGATACGATTGTTTGAGAACACAACCGCATGTTTAGTAGCAACCTCTTGTGAAAATCCAGCTCCTTTAAAAAACTTGACCCAGTAAGCTAAAATAGCGTAGAATTGTTCAGTGCTTTATGTACATATAAAAAAAAAGTTGTTTGTGTTTACACATGAGTAATAAACTGCATAACTTGGATTCATATCTTACTATAAGTATATACGTTTGTAAGAATTCTAAAAATACACACATATCATACATAAAAATGAAAAATTGCTAAAAAATATGTTGTCAGAACTTACCTGACAAAGATGCAGCCATATTGATAGTTAAAACTTATGATGCAAATATCGTCTTGTAGTTTTTTCACAATTAATCCATAAAAAAGTCGACTTCAACAATATACTCAATTCTTGTGCATGTTTGTGATAAAAAGAACCCAGCTAAATTTCAAAATTAAAAAATGTAAAAAACACTATTTTAGTAAGAAATAAAAGAAACGTTTCTTAAATAGTGGTTATTTGTGTCAATTCCAAATAGATCTCAAACAACATCTCGGAGAGTAAGAGTGTGAGAAATTATTAATAAACATCTATACATGTATGTACACGAAAATTCCACACTTCAGAAACTTTGCAATACTCTTTGGCACCGCATCATGAGTCAGTTTTGCCAACTTGAGGTTAACTCACGGAGGTGAAAAAGCGGCCTTTAAAGCCCCTTGCACGATGCGAGAGAATAGCGATAGCGATAAGAAATAGCATCGGGTATAAGGGAGAGGTCCCATGGAACGCTTGTGAT
>QVOA01008642.1:0-11047 GCA_014825685.1 Pseudomyrmex cubaensis | reverse complement strand
ATTAGAATTATTTGACATTGAAAATAAAATAAATCCTATTTGTAATATACACGGCATAATCGGACGCTCTTTTGTGTGATTACAAAACGCGTCCCTGTTCGCAAAATGTCTTTGATCTCGTTTCGAAAGTGAAATTCGTTTGAATCGGCGAAGCGTTATCTAGGTGAAATTACATGATCTGAATGTCGTAAGCAATAATTACTCGATCGCGCACGTCTCTCAATCGTAATATCGTTAATACGCAATGTATACGATAATGTGTAACATGAGAGAATCAAAACCATTTTTCTTGATTACACGTTGTTTACAAGATAGAATCGTAATATTTACGATAAATATTTATTAAACAGCTTGCCAGAAGTTAACACTTTTTGTTTACAAAGTTTTTGAGCTTTTTTATCATATATATATAGGATGTTTTATATATAATAATATAAACTCTCTCTCTCTCTCTCTTATTTTCTCTTTCTTTTTCCTTGAAAAAAGAATTGTGTGTTTGAAGAAAGATGCATTATCTTACTTCATCAGAAACAATGTAGTATTATTATTTTTAAACATCATTATGCTGCCATCTAGCAACATCGTTGTAAGGTTTGTTGATTCGCACATCTATTTGTACGAGCGCAACAAATAGAAATCCTGAAAAAAAAAAACATAACGTAGAAATTATATTTCTTGTATTAATCGGGAAAATATTATTTATCGTTTTTACTTAAATTAATAAAATTGCTCAATAAAATCTTTTTAATGAGAGAATAATAAAATTTTATGTGTTAAAGGATACAACATTCAACGCACACACAACATAAAATAAAATATATAAAATTAATGACTTTTAATATTTAATAAATAAACGAGAAAAATATGAAGAAGAGATTCTGATTTTTTTTTTTTTTTTAATTTAAACAAAATAAAACATGTCACCAGAAAAGAGATAATAAATTCCTGCGTGCCGAAAAAAACTCGAATTTAATTTACTTCGTATCCATCTCGAGGCTTTATTTATTTATTTGTACTTTTCTATTTGCATTAGAACACAAGCGTGATAAAAGACGACGCTTGATGGTCGAGCAACCATGTGCACAGATTTCACCTAGATAAAGCACATCGCTGATCACAGAGTCAAGACGAAATTTCACTTTCGGATAATGCTCGTCTCGAATGCATCGCGCGCGAACGATGCACCCATAACTCTCTACTCATCCGTTAAGTACTGCGGAGAAGGTCGTTTGCGGGTCGGAAACCTGCTCTTGCAACACGTTTCTCTCTACCGCAGGGCCGCAAGTCTCTCATGCGCGGCATGTGACAGGTGCGACACTCGGATTCCGTCTTTAAATTCTGACTCGCATGTCGAACGAGAGAATAAGAGAAAGAGAGAGACTCTCCTCGTTTCCACAAATGTCAAAATATTACAAAACACGGACAAAACAAAAAAACATATTTTTTCCTGATTTATCGTCTAGGTTCAAAATATCATAAGCATTCAAATTAAGATTTATTCGCAACGCGATGAGTTCGTGTAACAGCCGTGACGACCGCGCGTGCAACGCGCGCCTCGCAGAACTTCCAATGCACTCCTGTTTGCAGGAACCGTTAGATCGTGAACTTCTATCCGGTCTCGTGTGGCGATCGTTCTCCGAAGTCATTATTTATTGCGCGTAAAGCAAGAGTGTGCGTATTTCGATTACCTGACTACTTTCCCGTCATGACACTTGACACGATGACGGAAATGGTTACTTATTTCTTCCTTCAAAACTCAATGCATTGAAAATTCCTCTCTTTCAACAATATTGCTCATTTAAAATTAATTTAATTAAATTAAATTTATGTTAGTTAACATTTTCGCCAAGTTGATTTTGTCGCGAAATACTAAGGTCGCAATGTTGCAATGTGAAACATTTCGGTGTAGATTCCAGTAAAAAAAAAAAAAAAAAAACAATTATTTACGAAAATACAACAAAGAGACACTTAAATATTGTTTTTAATCGATGCTAATGCAGTTGTACCAGAAAGAAATAAATTTGCATATGCAAATCTAAACCAGATGTGTTACAACTATAAATAAATCGCACATCCGATCGTTTTCGACGTGGGCGAGCGCAGGAGAGTTTGGTGAAAGCGTTAAAATTGCCGAGACCCCGCGTATGATGTAAGAGCCGAAACTTTGTATTGTCGAGTGCCTCGTTTGTTTTAGACATCATCATCGCTTTGTAGATTGAGATGATAAAAAGAAATTTCGCTTGTTTGAAGACCGATAACTACAACAGCGCGATCGCGAAAAAGAAAAATGTGTCGTAACAACAAAAATACGACAGAGTTACGTCGTTCACTTGTTCACAAATTAATGAGACAAAGTTAAATGAGTTATGAGAAAAATTCTACTGGATAACAGGAAGGTTATTTCCATTCTTTTTTATTTTTTTACATCTTTCTGCTTTAACGGACAATTTCTACTATTTGTAATTTTTATACACAGCTGTTGAAGATGATCACAAATATACTGATCGAAACGTTCAATATACATTACATGTAAATTATTTATTTATTCCAAGATCACCTTGGACTTAAGGCTCATTGGGTTTGCCTTCCTTCTGATTTGTTTCACCGAGCTATATCTGAAACTATTCATTCTATTTGACTTTAAAAACGTATTTCCGTTGATGATGATGATGAATGGCGGAATCACCGTAGCGTAAAGCGTATTCGGTTGCGTGACTTTTTACGACGGGGTTTTTAGATGTACATCCGTGCGAAAAATTTGCTTAAATAGCTGGAAAAAAAAAAAATGCGGACGCGCAGCGTGAAAAAAATCATTATATTAAATTAAAAGCGAGCGCTCTCTCCTTCAATATTAATATACTCGCAACTCTTTAATATGTGATCGATGGAGAATCGCGCGCTTGACATCTTAATGAGAATAATGAGTAAAGACCGAACAAATGATGTTACATAAGAGGAGCTGTTTTATAGTCAGCGCTAACGACAGAACGCGACGACATTAAGGATGCTCGACGTCATTCGCAGTGTTTCGTCGCAACAACAACCTTTTCACTCGTGAAATAGCGCACGTATAGCTCTTGCCCTCCTCTCTCCTCTCCCCTCATTGTGTGCCGCACAGACTAAATAAAAAAAATAAAAAAAAGACAGTTCTTTTCGCAAGTAATTGACATTTAAGAATGTAATGTCACTCTTTTTTCGCTTCTCGAAAAAAAAAATTAAAAACCCGCAATATATATCTGTCGTATCACAATGGCAATATAAATAAATTAACTTTCTTTCGTTTAAGCTTTCTTTATAATTCTCCTTCGTAGACATAAAAAAAAAAAAAAAAAAAAAAAAAAAGATGGAAAAATACCGAGAATAAAAGAAAGCCTAATTATGCAAAATATTAAAGATCTCGTGTGCTGTGTGATAATGCTGTGTGCGTGTGTGTGTAGTAAAAATCAGGTTAATTAAACCAGAAAAGTCGTTCACCGCAAAAGAAATCACGGAGGAGAGTACACGGTGAAAATCGTTTAAATGTCGCGATTAGCGCGGGAAAAAGACAAATTAGTAACGAAAGAAAAAACGATCACACGAGCAAGCGAGCGAACAATTAAGCAAAAAAAATGCAATAATTATACATTGCGTAATGACATGTTTCGAAACGCGGCGCGATTGTGTCGCAATTGATGAACAACGCGACTTTGGTTTGTTTTTTTAGAAACTAGAAAATTATCTTTTCACACCGATACAATCTAGCTAGCTTAGCTGTGAGTTACATTTGAAACGTTTAAAGGCGCGACTACATAAATAAAAAGATTTTGAAGCGGTAGAAATTCGCGTTTAAACTCAACCTGTTCGACATATTGGCCGATATGTATACGGATTTTTTTTTTTTTTTTGCTTTCTAAGTGCCTTGACCCTCGAGAGACATCCGGAGATATATCGGAGTCTCTCTCTCTCTCTCTCTCTTGAGAAACGATATTTGGGTTACGGCGGACTTGAGCCGCCGGAAAAAAAAATCTGTTTTTATTGCTTATGCAAAACAAATGAAGTTATTATTAACATATATATGCGCATTTATATATGCGGTAACATAATAAGCGGCTCTGGCATCTCCGCGTTTCAGATTTCTCCTTGATAATTCCTGAAATTCTAAACAAGATAAAAAATAGCAAGAGAAAAGAACTTGACGCGCGGAAATATAAAATCCGATATTTTATGTGCGCGCGCGTTTTCAACGCGCGAATCTATTATGCTCAATAAAAAAAAATGTTTCTTTACAATATCCCGTCTTTTATGTCCGAAATATACTCTTTTCATTTCTGTAACACGTCTGGTTACACAATCAACACCGCGAGTGGAAAGAACGCGCGTGTGTATGTTCGATCGCGGAAACGGATATCCTACAAAGCGCGCAAAGTTGAATATCTTCGGCGGCTTTCGTTCGTGGATCGGTTTCGTGTGTGTCTGAACTCAGCTAAAATCTGGAACAGCCAATTCCGGAGCGGACCGCGGAGCGATTTACGAACCGGAATGACGGGAATGCGTATATCCCCGGGTTTCATTTGCGCGCAAATGTCACGACTCTCTAGTAGTACGACCGGTAGCGGCGGCGGCGGCGCCAATGAGAGAATTCACTTTCATCCGCGGTTCTATCTCTCGTCCGTGGCATGACGTGTTAAACGGATATGCGCACTTGACGCGATTTAACACCGGATCGTTAACCGTTCGCTCGGGACGCCGGTTTTTCGCGTGTCTCGCTTTCAAGAGAGCTTCCTGATATCACTTTCGATCGCTTACATTTTCCCGCGAACGAGACTGCGCACCAGCGGCGCGTTTTCGCTCGGGGTATATCGTTCGTTGCAATCTCTCGCGAATATATCGTTAAATCTCGAGTTTTCCGCTCTTGCGCGTTATATTGTCTTCGCAATAAAAAGCGGAAAATGCGCTTGCACGCGCTCGTATATGGAGGAAACTATACTCTCGATACTTTCTCTCACGGGGAGCCCCCAAGTCGTCGTCTCGTTGGGGGAAAATCGAGTGGTCGTAAACTTGGCGTAAAACGGCAATTAAACGAAGATTTCGAGATTGTCTGCAATTCCCGCCGCGGAATCGCTCCCCGGATAATCTTAATAGCGGCGATTGTGCTCGTTTCTCGAAGTGAAAAAAAAAAACGTTCGCTCGGTTTCACAATCCAATAATCTTTAAGTACGGATAACTGTTGTTGGCTAACGTACTTATATACAACGTACTTATATACTTTTATATACAAGTACATATATTAAAATTGTGAAACAAAACTATTTTATTATTAAGTTGAAGAAGCTTTGACAAATAAATTTACGAGGAAAGCGACCAAGGAAACAGTTTAGGAAACCGAGGAAACTTTTCCATTGTCGTACATGATAGTTCGCTGTCATAATCATTAAACATCGGTCTCCCTCTTTCTTCGGATAATCGGCATAAATTAAAGCGCGCGAGGCATAACCTTGTCACATAACCTTCCAATCTTGAACTTCACCGTTGAAACAACGCGCGCAAATAACTGTTTACTCGCCCGACCGGATCGAGTATTCTCGATCACTTTCACCGAACGGGACGCGCGAAAACGACGACTCGCCCTCCTCCCGGCCGCCACACAAGGCCCGTTTGCACGTCGGAAGTGGGAGGAGAGGGGAAGAGGAAGGAGGAGAATATCCGCGAGGAGTCCGAGAGGCCCAAATCCGCCGCTCTGGTCCGCTATCCATCGTCCAGACAAATCGCGTTCGTTTTCCACTACTTGCGAATGGACCACCTCCATTACTCGGAGCTACCACCGCCATCAGTTCTTTCTTACCGCGAAGACTCCTGCTCTTACTCGATGATTGCCTTCGGGGAGGATACGCGCCTATATAACTACGGCGTTCCAGTCATTGGACGAAGTAAGCTACGTTTTCCTGCGCCCAGGAAGTAAGAGTACGCGGCCCGAGCCCGAGACGGGCGGCATTGCGAGAAATATGAGGATTCGCCCGGGATGCGCGGTCAGTTTTTTCACATCATTTTTTTGTTGTTTGTTTTCCACTCATTTACAGTATCGCGCGTTTGAGAGAGTTTGCGCTGTCATTAAGATTGCTATTTGCGCGCGTTGCGCGGTAATAAAAAGTTCCGGTCGGCTTTTAGAAGTTACGTCGTAAACGGAACGATATTCCTTGGGAAAGAGTGCGTTTTGAATTCACTCACAAACGCGAGACAATCGCGCGACTTATCTTTTACGAAGGAAACCTTGATTTTGAAACCGGACAAGCGCGATATTTTTGTGTGGCAATCGAAACAAAAGAAAAAGAGGATTAAAACATTTTTACTACGTTTTGTTTTTTTTTCTTTTTTTAATTAAAACTCTTTGTCAATCATGTCATTGTATTATTTGTAGGCTGCACTAGTGTTGCTACTGCAAGCCGCTCTCGTGGCGAGCAAAGCCGTGGATCAAACGCAACTGAAGCAGCAAACTCAACGGCAAATTCCGTATGTATTAAACGATTTATTTCAGTCGTGAAAGAACAAAATCGTTTGCGTCAAACATATTTTTGATAAACAGCAGCATATTACGCAAAATAAAATGACGATTTTAAATATTGAATATAAAATAACGAACAGAATAGAACGATTTTAAATATTTTGAATATATTTGTATTTTGTTTAATTGATATTGCGAATTTTATCACAGATACGGTACAGAAGCGCAAAAGCGATGGGGAGGTGACTCCAGTGGCGGCGATTACGGTGGCGGTGGTTTTGGAGGTGGTGACGCCGGCGGTCATTTCGGCGGTGGCGATATTGGCGGTGGTCACTTTGGCGGAGGTGACGCCGGCGGTCATTTCGGTGGAGGTGATGTAGGCGGTCATTTCGGCGGAGGTGACGCTGGCGGTCACTTTGACGGAGGTGACGCCGGCGGTCATTTCGGCGGTGGTGACGCCGGTGGTCATTACGGCGGTGGCGGTGACATCGGCGGTCACTTTGGAGGTGGTGGCGACATCGGAGGTCATCTAGGCGGCGGTGACATTGGCGGTGGTCATCTGGGTGGAGGCGACATCAGTGGTCACGGAGGTGATATTGGTGGAGGCGGTGATATCGGCGGGGGCATTGACGCGCACCACGATCATCATCACGACGAAGGTTACTGGAAGAAGAAATTAGTCTGGAAGCCAGGTTGGAAGAAAATTTGGAAACCGGCCAAGAAGCAGATCTGGAAACCCGCGTGGAAGAAAATCTGGAAGCCGATTTGGGTGCCGACTCAAAAAGCGGTATGGAAGGAAATTCAAGTGCCCGCCTGGAAGAAGATATGGAAGCCCGTGTGGAAAGAGATTCAAGTGCCGGCGTGGAAAGAGATACAAGTACCGGCCTGGAAGAAGGTCTGGAAGCCGATTTGGCAACCGATCAAAGTGCCAGCTTGGAAAGAGATTCAAGTGCCGGCGTGGAAGAAGATCTGGAAGCCGGTTTGGAAAGAGATTCAAGTACCAGCGTGGAAAGAAATTCAAGTACCCGCTTGGAAGCAACTCTGGATTCCCGAATGGGTGAAGATCGGTATACCAGGTGAGCATTATCACGGTACGGATCATCACGGATGGCAGTACACCAGTCACGATCTCTGGAAGAAAAAATTGATTTGGAAACCGGTATGGAAAAAATACTGGAAACCCGCAAAGAAGCAGATCTGGATACCGGACAAAAAGCTCGAATGGAAGGAAGCTTGGAAGCAGGTCTGGAAACCAGCGAAGAAACAAATCTGGATAGAAGACAAGAAGCTGGCCTGGAAAGAAGAATGGAAACAGATCTGGAAACCAGCTAAGAAGCTTATTTGGGTACCCGACAAGAAACTCGAGTGGAAAGAAGCGTGGAAGCAGATTTGGAAACCCGATAAGAAGCTCGAATGGATTCCCGACAAGAAGCTCGCCTGGAAGGAAGCGTGGAAGCAAATCTGGGTGCCTGATTGGAAGGAGATCTGGGTGCCAGCGTGGAAGAAGATTTGGAAGCCGGTGTGGATATCCGAGTGGTTCCCCAGCGAAGACCATCACCACCATCACGGTTGGGACCGCAAGGACTCTCAGGCTCAGAACACGCAAATTGTGCCTTATAGCTCGGAAGCTTCTCGACAGAAGAAGCAAACCGAACAACAACAACAGCAGCAGCAGCAGCAGCAGCAACAGCAACAGCAACAACAGGTATCACAACCTCAAATAAAAACTAACAAAGTCCCATCGGGCAAGTCCTTCCAGGCAAGTTTGCCAACAATCACGCAGGACCTGGTACCGCCGCCACTGTCCAATCAAAACGGAGGTCACGTCAATTTCGCATTTCCCAGCCGCTGATGAAGATAGATCTTCACGCAAAACAATCGCACTGTAATCCCAATGCTTATGTACAAACGTTTCCGTGGAAGAGTATTGTAACATAAATTGTTGTATATATATTACGTATTTAGAAGTTTAAGATAGATTGTGTTAAAAGTTAAGTTACTCGATGTTGTTCGACTGACGCGCTCCCTGTTTGTCAGGGTGCCATTATTATCCTGACACATCATAACATTGTATCACATCTTTTCTATTCTGTTTTTTTTTTTTTTTTTACAAGTGTTGTTGTTCCCTCAACTGTTAACTAATACTGTTAAATAAAGTTTATACATATTTTGTTAAATTTTGACCAGCGTTTATTTCATCCTTGACCAATATTTTTAAAAATTCACGAACATTCTTATGCTGAATATTTCTATATAAATCTTTTTTTTTTACTGGCTATACTTGAATTGGCGCTAACAGAAGAGAATGTTTCAAAATTTTAACGCATCAAACATACATTAAAATTATTTTATAAAGATTCTCGTAGATTTGAATTTTTTTAATCTATGTGAAGTTGCCTGTTGTTTTTAAAAATCAAATAAATGCGAGCGAAAATAATTAATCAACTTAAAAACTCGCGTCTCTTTATATAAAATTATACAAGTATTTTAAAAAATGGCACACCGATAATGTTTTTCGGCGTATAAATTGTGAAATAATAATTTAAAATTTAATTAATTTGGTTTCGGAAACACTTTTTTTACAAACTATTATTTTTGCGTAATAAATGCTTGAATAGTTCTTTTGTTCGTTCATTTCTATAGAGAAGAATACGCAACACTCTCGAATTTCTCGTTCTGTGTTATTCACACTCGCAAAAATGTTTTCTCTTTAAAAAAAAAAAGAAAGACCTTTCGAAACTAGAACATACAAATGGTTATACGAATTCGAAGTAAATCGTCGCGTTTTGAACTTACGGCGGAGAGATGATGCAACTCGAATACGCGCACGTATACCTGCGAAATTGGAGAAAGTAGAATCTGTTATGGTAGTAGGCGATCGCTTGCGCGCGCGCGCGCGCGCGGCACGTAGTGTAGTGAGAAGAACCTCGACCGTGGAGAAAGTGTCCATGCACCCACACAGCGACATAAATTAATTCATGCCACTGTGCTGTCTGTTTCGGTAGGTCGCACAATATATTGCACGATGTTGGACTCCACTCGATTGACGACGATGACTATCAAGATTTCACTGGCGCCAACAACTACGGAAGAGTGTGGATTTTTCCCCGATCGCTATTGGACGAAAAAAAAAAAGAGTATTGGAGAAATCATGATCACATGTTTGTTTGTTTTTTTTTCTTTTTTTCTAATGTAGCGATACGACCTTACAGGAAACGTTTTCACTTTTATTCCGCGTATTTACTTTCGTTTGATAAATCTTTTTCTGCGCGTGCGCGTTCATAAGAAGATAACACGAATAATACACGTGATAATTTCACAAGAAGATAACGCGAATAATACACGTGCGATCTGGTCTATTTTCTTTCTTTCGAAATAGACAGTTTCGAGAAACTTCGTTGAGACGGTGTGCGAGATGTCTCTCGGTTTTATTTTCTTTCAAACACAATTCCATTAAGTGACAAAACGTCTTGCAAACAGCTAAAGTTAAACGCGCATCATTTATTTGACCTAGAAGAACTTTCTACGCGTTTTCTGCGTTCAAATATATAAAACATTCTTATGCAAATCGGTATTTGTGAATAGCGACGAATCTGCGTAACAGTAGTCATTCATGTCCACAATGTGATGGAGGATTTTCGAGTGTCGAATAAATCATGATAATTACTATATTTGCGTCATTCATTAAAATTCTAAGCTCGAGAATTTCTATATCGAATTACTGATTTTCCAATTAGTATTATTTTTAATATACGTTACGAGAAACGATTGTTTCTAAGAAATGCCGGGAAGAAAAACTTTTATAACGCGTAACAAATGAATCATGATCATTATTTGCGTCACTCATTAAAATCCTTGAGAATCTTCATTTCAAATTACTGATTTTCTAATTAGTATTATTTAATAACGTCACAAAACGATTGTTTATTTTTTTTTTTTTTAATGCCGAGAAGAAAACTTTTGCGCAAATTGCGAACAAATCTCTTCACAAATGCAACATTTAATTGTCACGTGTAAAAATATTTTTAGCAGAAACTGACCGGCTTGTTTGTCAAACGCTTCTCTTTCAATTGCTTAGAAATCGATGTTTTCTTAGACCACAAGTTTTCGAAGAGACACTCGAAGAGAAAGATATTTTTGAATAAGGCCATAAGTCACACCCTGATAAATATCGGACGAAAGACACGTTGGCTGTTTTTGTTATCGCGTATACGTGTGCACACCGGTATAAGGTAGACCGGGAGAATATAAATACTGTGAGACGAAGAAGAAGACGAAGTATCCGAAAATGTTGTGCGTGACAATGTGTCTCGTTTGTTTCTTAGCCTTGTGCTACTACAGTTGCCGCAAACCGAAAGATTATCCACCCGGTAGGTGCAAAAAAATGTTTGATAATAATCGAATTGTGTGGAGTAAATAGGAACCGGTTGCAGGGTCTTACTTGCAGAAATCAAGACGATTTATGTGTCGAAACGTTTCGGCTTTTATTCAAGTCATCTTCAGTCGAACTACATTAGATACAATTTAAATATTAGAATTACAATAAATTACAAAATAAATTACTTTTTT
>QVOA01008639.1:0-11555 GCA_014825685.1 Pseudomyrmex cubaensis | reverse complement strand
AAAAAAAAAAAAAAAAAAAAAAAAATACGAAAGAGGCCTTTATGTTCCGCGCGACTCACTTCTCTTCCCCGTTTCGCTGCGATTTTTTCCAAAATGTTCTACTAAAGTGTTTCGTATTTCATTTTCCGTTTTACGCTCGCAATACGCCGTTGTACTACAACCAGAAGCTTTGGTTGCTTCTGTCAGCCGGCACTCGCGCACAATACCGGTCGCTTCGCTCTTTCATCCGAGAGAATCGTGCATTTTGCGCGTATCTCGTTGCCGTTCCGCCCTCTCTCTCTCTCTCTCTTTCTCTTTTTATTACATTCTAATTCGCCATTTTTTTCGCACTGTTTGACATGTACAGACCGATCGCATTCAGCATGAGAAATTCCAGTTTTATTAATTTTTCCATTCAAGAGTAAAAGCGTTTTGTTGTATTCGCATTTTTATAGATTTGTCCCGCTGCGCAAATTGAAGTCGGGGTGTGATTTTGTGCGAAACAATGTGACGTCGAATGACTCGCTCGGAATTGGTTTTTTTCTTATCGTTTATTGGATATATTGTACGTATAATAACGGTCACGAGAACTATACGTGCTTGTCACGCTCCGATAGACACTCCGACGTCCGAACTTATTGCTCGAACGCTCAATTATCCGTGACCGATCCGCAAAAGAAACCGAAAAATTTAAGTTAACGAGACCGGAGGGGGTTGCTTCGCGAGAAACAACGTTTGATCGATCAATCGGCCCGTTACGTTACAGACTGAAAAAAATGTCGTAATTCATGTAGGAAGGGCAAATACTCGATGTTCGAAGGGCCGCTGCTCGACCGTTTAATTGTAATTACAGGAACAATATGCGTTCCAATTAATTTTTTTATGTCGCATTTCCGCAATTACGTTTCTGAAAAATTGAATACGCATTTTTATCGCACGCTTCCGGCATTTATTTCTGTATCCTCAACACCGTTGATTGCCGCGGCGTATTTATGGACCACGTGTGTGTTAATTCATCACGATTAATTGCGTATCGGTTAATGACGCGAAACACTTCGATGATAATGTTTGTTATTTCCGCGCGAAATTCTCTTCGGAACGGCCTGAGTTTAACAAAAAGTTCTTAACGTACGTGGATCATCGATGGCCCACGCGTGGCATTTATCAACGTGCTAAAGCCCGCAGCTCGTAAAGCTCTTCCGGTTTTTTCGCGCAAACTCACGTCTCATCCTCCGTGCGGAGAAGAAGATGGACCGGTCGAAAAGTTAGTCCTAATCTTGTAAATCTACAAAGACCGGCGTCTTCCCGGGATAAGCTCTCCGGGAATAAGTTTCGCCGCGATATTTTCCTTCCTCCGGAGAAGCGCGCGGCCGTATCATTCCTCTGCCTCTGTGTATAAGCGCGTCGGTATATATCGTTCGCGCTTTTTCCCGGCGCGCTTTCTCGCGCTCGTAGAAACACGATAAACTTTGCGGCGAGCAATTACGCACGGCGCATCACGTGCATTTCGCCAGCGGAATCACGAAGGAGATAGGGTCGGGAAGGACTGTAATAAACGGAGACGTTAAAGGATGGAGGAGTTAAAACGGCGGAGAGCGCCGTTTTAGAGAGCCGCGTTTTCGAATCCCGGCAACTCCTGACTTCGCGCGCAATCCCTTCGGCGTCGTTCTCGCTTCGATTTCAAGCAATTTAAAGGAGGTGCGAAGAGAAGGAAGCGGAGGCGACGCGCGGCTTAAGTGGCTGTCGTGCCGCGACGACAATCGCGCGAACGCAACCTTAATTACGCATTAATTCTAGTTTGAGCGCCGTTAAGATCCGGCGCCCTCGAAGTACGCGCCCGTCTGAGCCCGTCTCTCTCTCTCTCTTTCATTCCTTCTCTCCCTCCCTCCCACTAAATTATACCTTGGGGCGTCTTAACTTTGACATTGCTCGGTGTTCCTCTTTCTACTTCTTCCTCTCACCCGACTTCTCATCTCCGCGATTGCATTGTTAAGCGAGAGTTTCTCGCACTCTTCTCCTTCACCTGCCGTAACCTCCTCGCAGATTACTCGGTACGATCGTAAATGTGGTTGTGTGCACCTCAAGGTCGGCGATCATCGTCCCGCCACGAGTCACGCAACGAAATGAGGGAGAAACGAGAAAAGCGCTAATGACAGGACTGTCAGAAGAGAGCAAACGAACGTGCGGAATGTCGAAAGAGAGATATGGTATCGCGAACACGATTGGCGTGAATTCCCGGATAATCAGTAAAGTTTAATTACCGGTATGACCGGGCGTCAGTATTTCCTTCTCTTGCTCTTCTCTCTTCCCCCCTCCTCCCCCGGTTTCTGCATCGGAGATGGCGTTTAATTAAATCCATATTTCAAATATTGTTATCCGCGACGCGCCGCCGGCGGAAGCGAATTTTAAAGCGGTGCTCATACTCTCGGCGAGTATAACCGCTGTTTCCACGCTACCGTATTCGATTGTATTGAATTTTCGTCGCGGTACTCAGAAAAATCTCCGCGCAATGTACACATCCACAATTTATAACTTTCTGACCGGGTTTGCGTTTGTGAATTTTTTATCTTTTATTTATTTTTTTTCCTCCTCCTCCTCTCCTCCCCCGCTTCGCCTCCCGCTCCCCCTCCCTTCTCGATACCGAATTCGCGGCGACTTTAACGCCGAGGCGAAGGGATCGTTGTATAAATCGATATTTTCAGAATTACTATGTGCAATATTGACGCCCCGAAAGTTTAAAGCAACGCCTGCGGTTCGCCAATTACGGCTCCCGCGCGTTGTTGCGCGCGCCAATATACTCTCCGCTTTCGAGAGTTGCGCGCGCGCGCGCATATTTCTATTACACTTCATATCCGTAGGAAATTGAATCAACCTGCCCATATGTGCCGCCGGTGGTTGTCCGTTGGACGAGTCTTTGCCGGACACAGTGGAATTGCGCCTGCAATGATCCGCCATTGATTGCTGTCACATTACGTTGTAGCGCCACGTAACGCGTTTGTGCGTGTGTGTGTGTGTGCCACGAGCGCGTGCGTGCCACACAAAGGACGTCTTCATTTATATTCACCTGCTGCACCGAAGCTCGTGAATCGTTTAAACGCGACGTGAGCATCTTTTTGTTTTTGTTTTTTATCCAATCGTGAACGAGTCACTTGCGCTTCTTGCGCGTTTTACTACGAGATACAACGTGTTGCGGAGCAAGCTCTCTCTCCGCGCGGGAGAGAGAGATATTATATTCTTTTCTTGAGGACACACTTTTGTTCCTCTTTAAAGAGCCGGTTACCAAAATGTCAAGCCATCGCTCGCGCGAGTTATCGCCTTTGTGAACTTGGGGGATCAAAACTTTTCTGCGAGTTTCAGAAACTGTTGCCGTTCCGTTTGTGGTTTGCGTTGTTTGCAACAACAATTATTTTGTTTACTTAAAAAAAAAACTGGCTCGCATTCGAGTTGCAGGAAAAACAAAAATCGCGGAAATATTTTGATATTCGGGGAATATAGGCGTGTATACGGGGGATATGTCTAGTGGAGTTTGTTTCCGCTTGTAATCGTTTCCCGTTTGCGATGTGTGTGTGTGTGCGTACCTACCAGAGTTTTAACGCGTCGCGTTTTATTATTGAAATACGCTCTGGCGCGTGAGAGCTCATTTCCGAAAATTAACGTTTCGCCGATACACAATCGTCAATTGCCATTATTTCGTAATGCGCTGATCATTCTTAATCATATTTTACGAGATCGCGATATTATTTAAACCGTTTGTTAAAAGCGATTTTAACGAGCCATCGAGTGCGAGATATTGCGTGCATTTTCCCACGTTCGGCGGTAAAAATCACGAGCCGCGGCGAATCGTGAGCGCGTGGTCACGTCTTCATCACGTTTTAAATTTAGGATTCGCGCGAACTTCGAGCGCTAATCCTCAGCTGTAAAACTTTACACCGTAGACGAAGAAGAGGTAAAAAAGAAGGATGTTGGGAGGATTCGTAAAATAAAATTTTTAAAGCAATCCCCCGCACGTAACCCAGTTTCGTGCCTGCAAACGCGTCCGAACGATCTCTCATTTTGCGGCATCGAGAGCAACCCGCGCGGCGCTCGCTCGTTGTTCTATCGTTTTTGCAAATCTTTATGGTATCGTATTTTTCGCGGGAGTTACGACGTGCTTCACCTCCGAGACGTACGAGTATCGATGATCGCGACGATAATGACGGGGGAATTTTATCGAAAGAGATTTTTCACCTCCACGTCGGAGAGAGATGCGTGTGTTTTTGCAGAAACAGCGTCTCGCGAAACACGAGAGAGCGTTCACCGCGCGGATGGATTTCCCGCGCAAGGCCAAGGGTGTAGCCAACCGGGATACACGCATTTAAATGTTGCGTTCGATCCGCCTCATGCATTATTTAGTTTAGGTCGGCGACGACGCGCGCGCGCGTCCGTTTTGTGCAACGATCGGACTGTCGCGTCGCGTCGACGCCGGAACTACGTACGGGACGCCATTCGGAAATAAACATACGCATATATACATGCATGTACGTACATACGTGTGTGTGTGCGGGCGCGCGCACGTGTGTCAACTGTGGGGTGACCGCACGAGAATGCATTATAGATATACGGGTCCTCCATAGATCAGTCTGAATTCGCACTTCTGCGGCGAACGTCCGAATACATCCTGGTGGCGAACCTAACGGCGACATACGTCGCGGGGCGATCGGGACGTGCTGCGCTTTTAATCGAATGTAATTATGATAGACGGCGGCGCGGTGAGCGGCGCGGCCCGAGAAATTGACTTCGTATTTTCCTGATAATTCGATTCAATTCGCTTCGATCGTGCGTTACAACCATCGACGCTCCGGCTAAATTGAGTTTGATGAAAGGGGGAATTATTAGACGACCGTCGCAAAACTCGTTCCGTTCGAAACGTCTATTGTCTCCAATTCCATTGTGTGTTTTTTCTTTTTTTTTTTTTTTTCGGACTGAAAGAAGAAGTTCGTATCGCGTTGCGCGCGCTTTATGGCATTGTCGAAGTTTTCGAAATCCCGAACTGGATCGGTATTTTTCGTTTTACGATTAACGGATCGAGATATCGGTGGTTGGCGTGTACTCGCGCGCACACACGTCTACGTCATCGATAGAGAGGATCCTGTTATTCCGCGATTTACGAATTACAGAATCTCCGCGACCTCCGGGTACACGACCCGGGGTCTAAAGTCGGACAGAAGCCTCTGAGCTTTTCCGAGTCCTGTCGTTGAATTCAATCTAAAGTTCGGCGGAGTCGTAAGAATTCCACCGCAACTCATTTCCCGTTCTTCGCATACCTATATCCACGCGGACGCGGGGGGAGGGACAACGTCAAAATTGCCGCGTAAAACTGATCCCGAGTCAGATTCCATCGAGTGCTCGGAGAGGTGTCGTACAAGAACAACCGACTATTCCTTCTGCCCCCTTCCCCGGAATACCCCGCTCACTTTGAACTTTTCAGCGAGTTTGGGTTGTGGAGTGCCGGATCGAACAAAAATGAGACGAACGCGGGGAAGAAGAAACGAGGGAGGGAGAGCGAATCGGAGGAGGGAGCGATAAAGGAGCTGGCGGAGAAAGAAAAGAGCGCGGGGATAAAAAGTTTTATTCTCTTCTCTCCGAAAGCGGCGTCCGAGTTAATTGGCAGATTAAACATGGTCGCGTCCGTTCGGGTGTAACTTCGTCGCCGATCGAGTCGATATTGTAAACAAGAATTTAGTTTTTTGTCGCGCGTGAAATTAGGCCAAGAGGGATCTCGGAGAGGGATCTTTCTCGGGGAGGAGAGTTTGTCTCGCGTTCCGAAACAAGATAACGTGCTTCTAATTAATCACACAGAATAATTTTACAATCCCTTTTATGTCTCTCTCTCTCTCGTGCGGAGCAGTTTCCCTAAGTTTTCCTCGCATGCCACAATATCGTGTTTCATGACGCGCTGTATATTTCTCACACGTGGAGTTTATCAAACCGATAATCTTTCTCTCCCTCTCTCTCTCTCTCTCTCCTCCGCGAAAAATGTATTACAAGACCGCGCACGTTTCCGCGATTTTCAACGCACATATAGCTGTTTCAATTTTCTGCCCCGACTGTATTTTCACAACACACACGTGAGTTAATAATAATAAATCTTTCCAATCTGGAAAATAATCTTCCTTCAGTCAGAAAAAAAACATGGATTATATAAAAAAAAAAAACGATCAAGGATTATGTGAGCGTGCGATTTGGTCGCCCGTTTTGTTACGTGCGAAGTAATCCAAGTTCGCGACCGAGCGAGGAAACTATTCATCGGACTAGTCGCTGACGATTCGTTACGGCGAAGAGAAGGCGGTGAAGGAGCCTTACGAAAGGCCCTTTATTGTCGGGTGTCGTATATGGTGAGAAATAGCTTGAACGAGTTCACGCCGTGTTTTTTTTCGGCTCTCGAAAGGGTGGGGGTTTGAGGACTCACTCTTTCTCTCACTCTCACTCTCTTTCTCTTTCTCCTCTCCTGTTTCTCTTCATCGTCGACACGGTATATTCGGAACCCGGCCCTCTTTCTGGAGTGCTTATTAATTCGGCACACTCTCACCTCCCGTCGGGCAATAAACGTAAAACGCCAATTCATATTCCCTACCTTATATACCCGTTGCATGGGACAAAAGTGCGCCTGGCCTGCAAAGGGAAACGTATGGGGCGTAGCCTAACCCTTTGATCCTGGCCCTGTGGTTGTGTGTGCGTGCGTGTGTGTGCGCGTTCAAGAGACGTCGCGTCGCGGCGCGCGAAACCTACATTATTTTCACCTTAGCCGATCGTTCCTTGATGCCGCCGGTTCATTCAGGGCGACTTAATAAGGCCACGAGAGGAGGCGAGAACTCGGAGAACAAGGGAACAAAAATTCCGGCGCGCGTTGACGATAATATTCTTTCTGCCCGTGTATATATATATATATATGTATATCGTACGTGATCGCGAGAAATTTTTCGTCTGAATTCCACCGCGTATCCCAAGGCCAGTGACGCCCGACAACGACGACGAAGATAAGGGAAGGGACGCGAACGTTCGATCGGACTGAATTTCTTTCGAGATAACGCCTCTCATCAAACGCCCATTATCAGGAAGCTCTAGTCCACGAGGAGCTCTCGAGGACCAATCCGATATCGCGGCTGGCCGCGATAAGGAGGATCGCCTCATCGCGCACTTCGACAGTGTGAAAGAGAATGAGTCACGATAGAAAGCAGCAAGAGAGAGAAAGAGAGAGAGAGGGAATAATGAGAGAGAGAAGAGAGAAAGTGGATGCAGGATGGTCGATGGGGGGTGGCCTGATCGGATCTCGTTAGTTTCGCGTCCCTCTAATTGGTGCATCGATTATACCAATTATCGTTTCCTACTCGAGAGATTAGCTAATTGCGAGTGTCTCCCTTACCGTCTCACTCTTTGGCTCCCGGTTGGCCCGGTTGCCATTGTCGATGCATACCTTGCGTGTGCAACTGCACCGGCTATTGAACGTGATGTGCAGCGCGGCGTGTGCACAGCGTCGTTGCCCCGAGAGAGGAGCGCAAAGCGCTTTTTTTTTTTTTTTGAGGGCCGAGAGGAGTCGAAGCAGGGAGTAAACGCATTGTGGGTACGAGGTATTCATTCATTGGTATCAGGTAACGCGCGGCTGAGGCCTCCGGACTCTCGGTTCCCGAAGTCGGCGGAAAAAAAAAAAAAAAAAAAAAAAAAAAAAAAAGAAAAGAAAACAAGATAGAGAGAGAGAGAGAATTTAAAGAATCGACCAGTTTGTCTGACAGAAGATAGCTCTAAGTCGAATTGACGTATCTTCTGTATTGTAAATACGCATGAATTTTTTCTTGTAAAGTCGAGATACGCAAAATTGCTAATACAATTAATTGCATAAAAAAATTAATTGCATAAATACAATTAATTGCATAAATTAATATTTCCCAAACCAAGAAAGAAACTTTAAATGTGGTATTGTTTGATCTTAGCGGATTTATTTTTCCTCCATTTGTTCTCGATGTCATTTATTATTTTTATGCAAACACAACTTTTTCGCCAAATCCATATTCAGACTGAAACACTTGTATACATTTCGAGGTCTATGTTTTCGTATGTGCTCGCGGGGCACAGTGAACCGGTTTAGCCGTCCATAAATAGTGGTTTTTTTTTTTTTTTTTTTTTTTTTTTTTTTTTTTGTTCATCTTGCAACTGTTCGATGCCACTGGCGATAGCGCAACTCTTTCTCTGCATAAGGAGTATAGTCTGTATCACACTGACTTTTGCACGCGTAGGCGTTCATTATTACAGATACCACCTACCTTAAAATTCCTTTTATGACAGCTTTGCGAAAGGGAAACAATGTACGCGATTTAATAATACCTGCAAGCTCGTTTAGCTCGAAAAACATTTATTTTTGCGACCGTGCGTGGGAAACTACAATTGCGCTTTTTGTGATTCTACGATCCTCTCTCTCTCTCTCTCTCTCTCTCTCTCTCTCTCTCTCTCTCTCGTGAATTAAATATTATGTTCTTATAGTTATCACTATTTATTATTTTATTTTACTTTTCGTGTAATTATTCCTGACAGACTCCTCGAAAGATCGATAAGAGCGAACGTGATTCCTGATGCCTCAATTTTCACAAAATTGAAGATTTATTTTATTAATACGCAATAAATATTAATCAATATATGTGTGTGATATATTATTTATGACAAACATTACTCTTGAAAATTGACAAGGAGAGAGAGATGAGAAACCTTGACCCGTTGTTGATCGATTTTTGAATGAAACATAATACGGCATCTTCGTCGAAGATAAACCGTACACCGTACCTGGTCCGTTGAAGGGCTCTCAAAGTAGCTCTACCGTATCATCCGTGCCTTAGCTCTGCCAGATCGTTAACTCTCGATCGTGCAAACTTCTCGAGCATAATGATCTCACCCAGAGCCGTAAGATCCGGTTACCTCCCAGCCCATATTGTCTTCCAGATCCGTTTGCGATTCGTGGAAGCTCCGCGGCTCCTTACAATGTGTTTCTCCAACGGCGTTCGTCGCTCTTTCGACCGGCTCGAATTACGTTGTGGCTCTGGCTAATATTCACCTTGATGTTCGTCGAGCGAGGAAAAGTCTTCCGTGCGCGATTCCGGAAATATACGGCACGCACGGACGACGGTGGTTTTGTGTCGAGGTTTCTTTTCGAAAAGATACCGGTCGATATGCGCCCGGTGTTTGATCTGCCCGTTAGTCCACGTGTTTTGCAACGGAACGTTGTTATTTCTCGTTTGTGCCGGCTGTGAGTTTGCAAAGGCGGGTCCGGGTATTAATTACCGATTGCCGTTAGGTCGGCCTTTATTGTTGCCCAATATTTACTCCTCGGTCTCTCGATATCGAGCGCGAGAGACCACGTCGGAGTTGTCCGGCCACGGCCTGTGTGTACTTGCACTTCTGTGTTTGCGGGGCCGACGGGCGAATCCGACGGGGTTTCGGGGATTGAAGGATTGGCGTCGGGGTAACCGGTAGATGGTTACATGAGATTTTACGAGTCGACGGGAGAGAGAGAGAGAGCGAAGGCTTTGTTCTATTCTCGTGCGAAACCCGCCCTCTCGTACGCGCCCCCGAATTGCCGAAGGCCACTGAAATACATTCGGGAGCTGCCAGACCGCTCAGAATCTATCCACACTCGCGTGAAAGCCGCCGATTTCCCATGCCAGACACAATTTCCGAACGCCACCGTCGCCGCCGCCGCTGGTATTCGCCGCGTAAACGCATACATTATCGCAACATAGGAAAAACAACGATTTACCGACAAAAGAATTAATATCGTAACCATTATTTCATTAATATTAATTACATCACATGCGCGAGCGTTTTATTTTTCCGTTTCTCTTTCGTCGTAATTGCATAAAATATAAGAGTGCAAACACTCGCTTGGCGAAGTTGTTTATTCCGAACTACCGATGCGCAACTTGTTTGTTAGCACCGAGTTGCTTTTACAAATCTCTGACGCAACAACTGCTGAATGTTCAACAATGTATAACGCACGCCCATCGGTGGAAGTAATGAATGTTTGATTACCGCATTTGCCGCTCTTTTTCTCCTCTCTCTCTCTCTCTTTCTCTCCTCTCGCGAGAGAGATCGAAGTTTTGGATAATGAACGCGCGCATTGATCGTTCCGGTGCCCGCTGTATACCGGCGGCGTCGGGGAGAAACTCGAGTTCCAATTGAATAGTTTCTTTAACCAAAAACCACCGAACTTTCTCATTATGCCGAGTTGTTAGTCCGCAGTTCGGACCGAGTTTGGCTTAGCCAATGAGGCCATTCCGAGCGTAGTTCGCCCGCGCGCGCGCCGCGCCGCGCCGTCGCGAAACCCTCGGCTGCTCCTTCGGCGCGATCTGCGCTCGGGGTAACAGAAGCTGCTTACAACTTTTCCGTGTGCTACTTTAAAACTGAGTCGTGTGCACGCATACGCTCGTGCGCGCACGTGCGCGCGCTCTCGAACCGGCGCGATTCGCGCGCACGATGGAATCCGCGTGCGCGCGATGGAAGGCGCGGGGGTTTCTCTCTCCCTCTCGTGCCCGATGGATTATCGGGAAAGTTTCCGACCGCCGGTCGGTTTAAACGAATCTCCGATGTCTTTAAGCCGCCGGGGCGGCATAAGAGCGCGCGCGCGCGCGCGAGCGCATTAAAGTTCGCACGGCTTAAAGCCGTGCGCTTCGTTAAGCTTTTCGCTCTCCGCTCCGGGGGAAGTCGCGCGCGGAATTGCCTCCGTGATCGTGCAAGAACGCGGAATACAGATGTCGCGCTAATTGGGTTGCGGAGCCGGCGACGGAGATAACTATCGCTCGCCGGGGCGTAGACACATCGATTATCGAGTTTAAGCGATCGGGTTTCTTTCGTTTCGCGCCGTTTCGCTTCCGTCAAACGTGTTAAAAGATTTAAGGTCAAGTGGCAGAAATGTCTGTAACAAAGGAAACGACGAGTGAAATGAGAAAAGGAGGTCGAAAAGTCTCGACAAATAATTAGCACGTTCGGGATAAACGACGAATTTTATTTTAAACTTCAGTTTCTCTCGTGACGAATCGATCGACTGCCGCGGGAAGCACGACCGGACACCCCTCCGATGCTCCGCTAATATGGTAATTCTCAAGCGTCTTTAAGCGCTTTAAGCTTTGGGATGCTAAACACCCGGCACTCCACCAGATTCACGGTGGTGACCTACAAAGGTTCCGCTCCGGCTTTAACGGTTGAATATTACGCGGGATCGTCGTGCGGACTTGCTTGAACATAAAGCTGCCAGCAGTTCATTCCGAATATCCTGGGATATCCGAGGGTACTTCTCCGCGGGGATTCCGCTTGGGAGTGCATTTAATAAGTATCCAAAATGTGACCCAATTCGTACCGCTTCCTGACAGTCATTATAATAATAATGAGTTATTCGATAGACGAGAGGAAGAAAGAGAGAATAATGTAGCGGTGTTGCTATTAACACGGAACGTGAGAGAATAATAGTAAAAAAAGATATATATTATTATTATTATTATTATTATTATTATTATTATTATTATTCACGCAGTTTACTATATAATGTTAAATTGGCA
>QVOA01008638.1:0-19876 GCA_014825685.1 Pseudomyrmex cubaensis | reverse complement strand
TATATATATATATATATATATATATATATATGTGTGTGTGTGTGTGTGTTCACGTGTAAATTTTCCACGTGAGTATTTGAATTGAAATTTCAATTCTTAAAATCATAAAGGATGCCATACTTGCATCACATATATGAGATATATAATATTAACTAATTTTAAATTATTGCGAAAAAAATTCCTCGGCCAGGAGTCGAACCTGGAACCTCCGACTTTCCGGGCCGTCGCCTTCCCTATTAGACCACCGAGGCACTTGGACTATTGTCTCGCAATATTTTGTACATGAAGATGGTCTGATAATTTAATATAATTAATAAAAAAATCTTAGGCTCTGAAGTTTCATCCTGCGAATGGCTCTTATATATATTTCTTAGTTTATTGCTGTCGTTTATTTCGCGCTTTTTTGTTGATCCTTGTCTTTTCAAAAAACTTATTACATCCGTTTTCTTTATGTTTTTAGAGAGATCGTCAAAGACGTCACCACCGTAAAGATTCCCGCATCCGGCGCCGTGATATACAAGACCACGGCGTAGAGACCGAATGAGAAGCTGCGGAAACGAGTATTTGGCCCGAGACATTAAGCGGAAATTTCTCGTAGTTCTTTACGGAGAAGGGGAGAGAGATGATCCGGTCGTAAGAATGGCTCTCCCGAGACTCATCGTCTTGCCTTGCTACTTATTTACATTCACGTAGCGCCGCTGTTTTATTTATTACTGGTCCACGTAGCTTATTAGATAAATTCGTTTACGACGCGAAGGACGACTCGCACAAATCACGTTTGCACAAACGACAATTTACAAAAAAATAACGCACGTTAGTATAAGCACAGTACACGCTAACAATAAATTTTCCACTAACAACAACAACGTCGTTTTGCATGTATTTCAATAAAAAAAAAAAAAAAACAATATGTAAATTCTAAGAGCAAACAAAAGCGCTAAACTGTTTTTGTTTTAACCTTATGTACACTTGATATTATTAAAAACACACTTTTCAACACACTCGCATGTGTATTGCTTCGTCTCAGTTTCCCTTGAAACTCATCGTGTTCAACCCTTCGTAACCGCACGAGAATCATCGTCGCAACTGTATCAATATCAATCCCCGGAGGTCGGTTTTACACGCGCCGAGTGGTCGTAAAGCGGACGTAAATTAAGAATTTAATCTTCCGTTTCACACATTTTCCTCTCTAACATTCGCCATTCCCGAAGCGAGCAAAATTACATTAGCCCTGTCCATCCCATTCACTCTCTTTCTCTCTCGAACCCTTTAGGACATTCCCCAAACCGCGTCCCCGGATCGGCCGTTATTTCATGAAAAGGATTCCACAAATTCCTACGAGACGACGTTCGTCGCTATCAGTTCGTTTTTTAGAATTTCGAATACAAAGACATTTGCATATTGCAAAAAACCAAATATATTTTCCGCGTGTCAATATTATTTAAAAAATTATGTTACATCATCGATATTTAAAATTAATGAAATAAAATTGATGTTGACATAAAACTTATTTTACGAATACACTTCCACATTAAAGTTTTATACTTTTCTTCGCAAACTATCGTCATGTTGTCCGCATTAAAATTTTAAATCAAGAAACTGTGAGAAGAAACTAAAAGACATCAAAAGTATCTGCTTTTTGTTTTAAGTTCCTTTAAAAATTTATATAATCGTGATGCAAATCTCGGACGGAGCGCAAGCGGAATCTTTTGCTTGGAGATGATGCTTTTAGCTCGTCCCAACGTGGCACTCGCGGAGATCGTAAAACCAGCATCTGCATTCGCTCGAGCCGCGCCGAAATGTAGATTCGCACAGTGTCCGCATAATTACCACGAATAGAAACCCAACGGCGCTTGTTGCGCAGCGTATTCAGAACCTAATTTTGTCCCGCTCTTTTTAGTTTTATTCATTCCGCGCGCGCGAGAATGACTCCCCGACGAAAAACTCGGCTGTTTCGATCATATATTTAAAGACGCGACGTCTACGAAATGAAATTGTACGATAAATAAATAAAATTTACTTTTTGGACGTTAATAGGTGCTTGTCGATTTATGAGAGTGTCTACTTTCATTATCTCTCTTCTCTTATCTACGATGCAACGCAATTTAATTTTGAAACAATAAGTACGCAACGTTGAGTTAAAATAGTTAAAGCTAGTAAAATTATTTTAAACAGTTATTTTGAATAATTAAAATTATTTCAGATAAAAGTAATCTTTAATAAATATTTTCGCGCAAGCGAATAATTAGCGAGTAGTTATGTATGTATATGAAAAACGATACAAAAAAAAATCTACATTTGATTTTCTTATATTTTACTGCTTTTTCACACGAATTTTGTTAACACACGCGAGCTGTGTGACACATATACAATTTACGCAACGTAAATTTATGAAAAGGCACATGAATAACGCACACTCGGACCTAGTGAAGGTAACGTATCGAGACTGATAGATATCTCTAGAGATATCAACTATCTCTATTGCTGATACTAAACAAAGACACTATTGCACTATGTGGCGCAAAAAATCGACATGTGACAATGAGTTTAGGAATTTTGCAGCGCAATTGTAACGCGCGCTTTGATTTACATAATGAAACAAAAGAACAATTAAACATTGTCTTCCTCCGCGCAAAAACTCTATTGCCTCTTTACTGATTTAATTGATAATTTAAATTCCTCAACTTTCATTAAACAAGTTCAATTCAATCCAATAATTAAATTTTTCTTGTGCAGAAAAAATATGATAAAAAAAACCGTGTTTTCAAAATATAAAAGTAAAGTTACGAATAAAATTAAATTACGATCAATATTCGCGCGGAATAAAAATTCTTTAACACGTCGTCGCGCGAACACAAGCTTCGAACAATTAAAACAAAAGTGTACGCGAGTGTACGTCATTACAATCATATCAGCAGTTTGCAAAAATAATATTTTAAATTGAATCGTCTTTGAAAGAGCTCGAATGCTCTTTTTTTTTTTACTGATAACAGCCATTCTGGAGTTTCTCCGGACTTTCTGATTATTTTTCCGCCCAGTTTTCTCGCACACACTTCACCGTCTTAAAAAAAAAAAAAAAAAAGACACGTATTTGACGGAATCTCATTCAATCGCGGAAGCAACGATCGTTATCGCGCGTAGTAGTGATGATGATGTTCTTTCCCGAGCAGATGTTCTTCCCTGACGATTATCGCCCGTACGCGAGATTTTTCCAACTTGTTCGATAAGGCGTCGCCGAGCGTCGTCATTCGTTTTCCGTGTCTTGCGAACACTTCACGTATATAAATTGCGGCAACAAAAAACCACGACACACGTTCAATCGCACGAAGATGCTCCGGCCGCGTCGATCTGTTCTCTACGGTCTTTTGTTGACGACCACGTTGACCTCGGCCGTGATTCTCGACCGGGGATGGTGGAACCACACGGTTTTCTATCAAATTTATCCCCGCAGTTTCATGGATTCTAACGATGACGGCACAGGTGATCTTCAAGGTAAGAGAGAAAAGAAAAATAAAACTATACAGCTCAAGAGGAACGTTCTGAATTTACGTTCGCGCAGCGTCTTGTCTTCCTTTGCGTAACGATTTTCGCGATAAGTATCAACAAAAAAAATGACACTGTGACGCTCCTCGTCGTAATTACACTTTGTTTGCTTTAAGACATAACAGATTTCGTAATAAAAAAAAAAAAAAAACGTCAGATCGCGCAGTTATTATGTCGTCGTGCTGCAACTTTTAACACGCAACTAACGAAGTGTATTTGACGTGTAATTCTATTGTAGCGCGATGTTTCGGAGAAAGTTTTAAAATTGTTTCTAATTGTTTCAATAACAAAACCGCTTTTAGTTAACGCGCGACATTAAAATTTCCATCAAAATTGGATATTATCACCGTTTTGCTTTGTATTTATGGATTAAGCGATGGATACAATATCTATTTTCATTAACTTGCATCAGCCAAGTAAAATTTTGAAGATTCTCCTGAAATATAAAAACGTACAATAATCCAATTATATATTAATTCAATACATATATTTTATATATTATTTTTAATATACTGTAATTATATTGTAACGTGATGTTTCGGAGAAAGTTTTTAAATTGTTTCTAATTGTCTCAATAGCAAAACCGCTTTTAGTCAACGCGCGACATTAAAATTTTCATCAAAATCGTGCGGATATCACCGTTTTGTTTTTTATTTATTGATTAAGCGATGGATACAATATTTATTTTCATCTTGCATCAGTATGCATCAGCCAATTAAAATTTTGAAGATTCCCCTGAAATATAAAAACGTACAATAATCCAATTATATATTAATTTAATACATATATTTTACATATTATTTTTAATATACTGTAATTCTATTGTAACGTGATGTTGCGGAGAAAGTTTTTTAAATTGTTTCTAATTGTCTCAATAGCAAAACCGCTTTTAGTCAACGCGCGACATTAAAATTGCTATCTAAATCGTGCAGATTATCACAGTTTTTGCTTTTTATTTATTGAAAAAAAAAAAAAAACAGGTATAACGAGCAAACTGGGATATTTCGCGAACTCTTCAGTGGGGGCGATATGGCTGTCACCAATCAATAGAAGTCCCATGGTCGACTTCGGATATGACATTTCGGATTTCAGAGACATCGACAAAACATTCGGCAGCATGGCGGATTTCGAAAACCTGTTGGCGCGCGCGAAGGAACTCGGAATAAAGGTGCGGTCGCAAAAAGCAACGCGTGTTGCCTTGTCTTCTACGATTTCTCAAGAGTTTTTAATTGCGTATATCGACCGAACAAAAAAAATTGCTCGCTCTAAACAACAACTTCTCCCTCCTAGGTTATTCTCGATCTTGTGCCCAATCACACATCCGACGAGCATCATTGGTTCAATCAGAGCGTGAACGGCCAGGGCAAATACGCGGATTATTACATATGGAGAGACGGAAAAGACGAGTACAGTAAATTGCCGCCGAACAATTGGTTGAGTGTATTTGGAGGATCGGCTTGGACTTACAACGAGATCCGCAAGCAATGGTACTTTCACCAATTTCACGAAAGACAGCCGGATTTGAACTACAGCAATCCCGAAGTGCGAGAAGAGATGAAGGTACGACTGTATCGTATACGTACAACCGCGAAATAACAATCAAAAAAATTACACACATTAAATCAAGTGACAATTTTGCCTCGTTCTTCTTGACTTTGTGTCGCTGCAGGAAATCATCGAGTATTGGCTGATGAAAGGAGTGGACGGATTTCGCGTGGATGCCGTGCCGCATCTCTTCGAGGTGAACTACGAGTGGGACGAGCCCAGAAGCAATTTGGAGGGCGTGCCAAAAACCGATTACAATTATTTAGTTCACACGTTAACGAAAGATCAGCCGCAAACTTACGAGCTGGTTATGAGCTGGCGACAAATTTTGGATAATTTCGCAGATGTACATTCTACCAGCGAGAAGGTATAGAGTTCGCTGTTATCTACGCGCTTTTTGCTAAACGTTAACACCTGTCCGGTTTGGCTAAAAATATTCATCGACCGGAAGCTATTAATCGGCTGATTACTAGCTGCCGCGACGGGGCTAATATCGACGTGCTAAAATGGCCAAACCAATCGGCTAAGTGTTGCGATTAATCGAGACTGTATTATTCACTTGTGTTTGTTACTTTTTTTTTACGTGACAGAGAAAACCATATAATTACATAATTATATTTGAAATATAATCGGAGGACACCAGTTCGGTTAAATAAAAATTCAAATGTGTTGTTCAACCAGACGTATCCGAACGTTTTGCAAGGTGTATTGCTCAATGATAAGTCAATTCATATTATAGCAAACGTTCCGACTATTTATTGTAGTCTTCTTCAGTGCTATACATAATTAAAAATGACAAACTTGAATCCAACCATCAATCACCATTAACGAACTTTTTGTGTTCAGATGTTATATTGACTGTTGTTTCAAAACTACGTACGACGTACAATGGTTGGATTCAAAAATAGTTGATTCAATTGCATATGCGATTAATTTAATATCTAGATTCTTCAAGCAACTATATCTGCTGTGCAATAATAGTGAGATTGCAATAATAGTGCAATAATAGTGAGATTGCATCAACAGGATATATTTCAATTAAACTGATGCTGTTGATTCAACATCTTTTTTTTCCGTGTAGCACTGAAGAAGACTACAATAAATAGTCAAAACGTTTGCTTTAATATGAATTGACTTGTCGAATCATTGAGCAATATACCTTGCAAAAAGTTCGGATACGTCTGGTTGAACAACACATTTGTACATAATTATAATTTTTTTTTTAAATAAAAACGAAAGGTGATGATGACTGAAGCATACACTTCGCTGGAGAACACCACTAAATATTACCACTACGGCTCCAACATTCCTTTCAACTTCTATTTTATCACGGACGTGAACGCCGACTCGAATGCCACCGCGTTCAAGAAAGTGATAGACGATTGGATGAGCGCGATGCCGAAGCACGGCGTTCCCAACTGGGTGGTGAGAGAATTTTATTTCTACATGTTTTCTTGTGTGTGTGTATGTGTGTATCACGTAAAAAAAAAAGATATACGATAGTTTTTTTTAATCTTGATAACTAGTAACTTGGGACAAGCAAAAAAACGTTAAAAAAAAATAAATATTTGTTAATAAAAATACGTTAATAAAAATAAAATACGTAAATAAAAATAAATGTTATGTAAATCCGTTAATTTGTCTATTAATAGAAAACCTTAAATATAAATCGCTACGCTAATTTTCCACGTCGTTACATAATTTGTAATTAAAACGTACGATTAAAACACCATATATAATAAATAATTCATAAATGCGCGTTCATAAATGTTTACACGCCACTTTGTTAATTTTATACGCGGCGTATTAATTAAAACCGTCTGAAGAGAATCAACCGACGACGTCAAACGAGTTTCTTTGGGCTGGAAATTCCGCACAAACAACATTTCACAAAAAAAAAAAAAAAAAGAATGCGCGCTAGCGATCCCACGGTAATGATACGGTAATCAATACACACGTTATGAAGCAATTCAACGTAATACAACGCAAATTTACACGATTGCGGTAACCTTACGCGCGAGAACGCGCGTTAATTAGTATCCACATATTTTGCCGCATATATCGCCGATGCAAAACGCGATGCTGCCGAACGTTGTTGCCGAGGAATCCACAAACGCGAATGAATTATTCTAGATGGGAAATCACGATCGCAGTCGTACGGCTTCGCGTTTTCCGGACAGAGCCGATCAGATGACCATGCTGGCCATGATATTGCCGGGTGTGGCGGTGACGTATTACGGCGAGGAAATCGGAATGGTTGACAATACGAACATAAGTTGGAACGCCACGAAGGATCCCCAGGCTTGCATGGCGGGAATCGAGAAATTCCAAAATCGATCCCGTGATCCGGTCCGCACACCGTTTCAATGGAGCTTCGCTCGCAACGCAGGTACGAAGTTGCGATGATTCGCACGCGCGTTTTGCGCTCGAGCAATCTTCGAACAGTTTTTTGTGCTGCAAGTTTTCAAATCACACACACGCGGAAAAAAAAAGATTTAAAAATCTCGATGCTTTAGCACCGATAAAAGACATTGCACAAAAAATTCACAACGCCAGTTTCGACAAAACACGTCGAAATTCCACGATTTGTCCGATGACGTCGTTCTAATTGTATTGACAGGTTTCAGTAACGCTAAGAAAACTTGGTTACCGGTTCACGCCAATTATATCAGCGTAAATTTACTGATTGAAGAACATAAGGACGAGTCTCATTACCAAGTTTATCGCACTCTGACGGCGTTACGCAACACGTCAAACGCGCTCAAAATCGGATCGTTGACCACCGACGTGATCAACAGTTACGTTTTGTGTGTTATGCGAAAGTCGAGCGACGAAGCTGTGACGTTGCTGATCAACTTTTCGCACGACAATCAAACGGTTAATTTAAGCAGAAATTTAACGAAATTCAACATCAACAAGATCAAATTAGCAAGCGTAGGCTCGACATTGAAACAAAAGTGAGTAAGAAATATTTGAAATATCTTTTCTTAAAAATGTCAACTGTGTAATAACGCGTCGATACAGATGATTTTTTAAATCAAAATCAGAGAATCGATTCGCGCGACAGTTTGTGTAGAATCAAAATTTGCGAATATCTTTTACTTCTGTTCCAGCCAAACCGTCCAATTGGATCATTTTACTATTCCACCGAACGCTTCAGTGGTCGTCACGAGTTTTGCAGTCGAAAACGCCGCACGACAAGTCGTCGCTTCTCTCGCGACAATTTTACTATCAATGTTCTTTTTGCTGACTTTGCACAAGTGAAAAGAGACAATTACAGAAGCAACAAATTAACGAGGAACTCACTCGCGTGTTGCGAGTACGATATTACGACGAGAAAATCTACTTTATAACTGCGCACAGTCGGGTGTCACTTGACTTTATTAAATATTACGATTATATTAACGAAATGTCAAATCCTCCGTCTTTATACAAACAACTGCATTGGAACGACGCAATGCAGAGAAACACGGAATATTATAAGCGCTCAATGCACGGCGCGTAATATCGTTGTTATAAAATAATCATTCGCTCTAACAAACACATCGAAAATGTCGAAAGTTTTCCCTCTTTCTCACTCTCTCTCTCTCTTAAGACTCGGCAAACAATTGTAATTTTCGTCTTTTCTGTTTTCGTGTACTCGGGAAAAAACATATTTGAACTCAATGTTTATCCGATGTTCTTCGAGAATCGATAAATCGTTTTTACGTGATGCGAAACGCAAAAAAACCGAAGAACCTATTTCCCGCATCTAATCCCCCCGTGGGAGAAAAAAATATCTGTATACGTGAGAATCTTCGCGGAAAGAACTGCCGGGGATCAAATGGAGCAGAGATGAGGTTCGACGAAATAATCTGCCGAGACTCGCATTTTCTCTCTCTCTCTCTCTTTCTCTTTCTGCACACTATCATATTTTATTCCTTCGATCTAATTCGTTCCTTCGCGTTTATTTTCGCCTTTGCGCTTTCGCAACAATACCTGAATTCGGATTTAATTCCGATCCTCCTCGAGAAACGTGTGTGTTCTGTTATTTCGTAAAAACTCTGAGGCGCCCCCGATTCGACGATTCTTTCAACGCTATTGCGAGTCTAAGTGAAGAATAAACATATTGCATATTTCGATATTACACATGTTACACGGAACAATGTAAAAATAAATTAGAATTAATCACACATGTAAAACCTGCTATAAATTCTATGTAATAAAGTACAAATAATATTTTATGTAAAACAAAATATATATATATATACACATAATGCCTTTCTCTAATCTATAATATTTCGCGGAATATTTGAACATTTCTCTTCCCCGTTTTTATAGAAAAGATCACAAAGTTCTCTTACGAAACGCGAAGTTACGCTCCTCCCTGCTGTGTATATCCCCCGACTTCGATATTAAAATTCCTGGGGTATTTTAGACCTAATAACCGAGAATGTATTCATCGGAGAAAACGTTTCATTATTCGTTAAAACTATCGCGGAGGAAAAAAATCCCACGTGAGGTGGAAGAACAAATTCGACATCGGATAAAAATCTAAAGCATGTGGAAGTGTTGCGCGCACAGGAATATTATCTGATATAAAGAGAGAGAGAGAGAGAGAAAGGTATGAAATTCATGAAAGAATTTTTGTTCACGCGAAAAATAATATACAATCTCTTTCCCGTCGCGATCTTTTATATCTTCCCTCCTCGGTTCATTTTTAGTTTCGAGCACAGATATCGGTTACGATATCGTAAAAATAAAAAAGCTCCATATTGTAATCCGGCGTTTTCACATACACACACATACACACACACACAAAGTAAGATACTGCCTGAGTCTTCTCCGTGAATAAATTTGCGAAACTCGCAACAGACAAATATAATCGCGATTGGCACGGACAATAACCGCTTATCGAATATGGAGTCGTCACTCCGTGCCGTCCGGTTCTTCAAGTTGCACCCACGCGCAAAGCATGAATTATGCATTTTTGCCGGCAATATCGATATTATACTCTCTCTCTCTCTCTCTCTTTTCGACGAAGACGTTCTCTCTAGCGCGTCCGACCTATCGGACGGCGGGAAAATGATTTATCGTTCCCGCGATCTCTCCGGCATAAACTTACAAACTTTTGTCGTGACTGAGTAATCGTCGCCACTAATAAAAAATAGAAAAAAAAAAAAAGAAAAGAGAGATGCAACACGCGCGAATGACTCTGTCTAATAAATCTCTGAAACAATTCTTTTCTTTCTATTCGCTTTTTTTTCTCTTCCCGTTATTCTCTTCGCTTTATTTTCGATATACTCATCGATACAGGTATGTATCTACGGGGCTCGTTCTCTTGTAATCTTCGATGAAATTTTCTTTGTTTACATTAAAAGCACGAAGTGCTTTTCGACGGCACGCGCGCGATAACAAGAAAATGTACAAATAATTTCGGAGAAAATTGCGTTTCCAAAATTCAAACGTATGCGCGAAACGACGAGAATATTTCGTCACTTCCTACGTATAATCCCGTAACTCCAAAACGCAAATTTTAGAGGAGAGCAGTTTAAAGGTTTACAAATTCATAGAATTTTCACAATTCACACAATTCATAGAATTTTCACATTTCACAGAAAAAAAATGGAGTTGCTTCAACTAAAGTCGACGTCACGGGCTGCCACAAAAATAAATAGTTGATTCAACTGCATATGCAATTAATTTAATGTCTAGATTCTTCAAGCAACTATATCTGCTGTGTAGTACAATAATATTGAGGTTGCATCAACAGGATATATTTCAATTAAACTAATGCTGTTAATTCAACATCATTTTTTTCCGTGTACGTTTCCCTAGTTAAGAAAGTCTTTCGGTTTCAAATTTTTACCTTTTTTATGAAGATTGTTTTTTAATATTTGGTGACCATAAAGAACATGACTTTTCAAGTGTCACTGTGCAAAAAACTGAAAATCCCGTATGTGACACTGTAATTATACGTAGGGAGTGACGATTTGTAAGCACAACTTTCGTGAGACAGAGACGCTGAGAACGTAAGTAACGTAGCGTGTCAAAGATTTTTCGCGCAATTCTCAAACTAGGACTCTGCAAACGTCGATCGGTGTCTTCAAATCGCCTTAAACTTCTCGAACAATACCGCACGTTTCGTAATAAGCGTTACGTACAAAGGAGTATTCGGAATTCTCTGTAACCCGATAAAGAGAAGTTTGTTAAGCGGGCATATCGCGTCTCTCTGGAAAGTTGGCAGAAAGACTTCCTATATATAAACGTACACTCTATACCCGGTGTATTTCCTCGACGCGTCACAAGCAGACGAAGCATATTATCTCCACCTCGACGCCAAATTTCTACGTCAAAATGTCACCTCGCCCCGCTATCAGCGATAAATCGTCGTCCGACGACGACGCGCTGAAGGACATCCGCTCGTTTAATCAACCGATCTCCGAGAGTCGATCAAGTTCGCTGTGAGAACGAGTGTCGTCAAGCTCGCGAACGAAGCGGACTCTAACATACACACACACACACGGCGAGCTTGCCGTGTGTTATTCCAGTTCAATTTTATGTCTCGGAATACGCGCAAAAATTACATTTTGCCGAGGGAAGCAACAAAATCAAGCGGCGTGAAAATATCGCGTTTGTAAAATCCCACGCACGTGCAAACTTCGTCACTGAAAACGATTTTTCTTAATTATTACCGAAACAAATTTGCGTTTGTGTAAAACAAAGTGAGAGAGAATTTTTTTTCTCTCGTAAAGTGTAACAATATGTACACACACTTCGCGCGACGTTATTGATTTTTTTGACGATGTGTCGAGATAGTCACGTGTTTTATCTGATATATGTAAAAGAATTATTCTTCTTGTAAATAAAAAGACGGCATTAATGCATGTGCAATATGTAACTACGAAATAAAAACAGTATTTTAACTGTGTGTGAATTATTTTTCTCATAACAAAAAAGATGCGTATTAATATATTTAATACATAATTAAGAAATGAGAGAAGGAAACTATTTTAAGGTGCGAAATGAAGTCATACTTCGCTTCGCCGCGAGTTGGATCGCGCTTGGCGTTAAAAATTAAGCGAATTCTAAAATAATTCTTATCTCTGAGTGCGTATCGAACAGGTCTTCGTCATATTTCATTTTCATAAGCTGCATAACCTCTCTCTCTCTACTGTTAATTTTCCAAGTATATTACGAGCGGAACTTCAAGGTTCTACAAAGTTTACGCACTGCGTCCTCTGACATTTTTACTCCGCGCTATTTTACACAGAAACCTCACGGCGCTTACTTTTAACGTTGAATCTAAATCATCTGTCCGACCTTTTGAAATAAAATTGTTCGTCCGTACTTTTTCCGTCGATAACATTCGCGTGTACCGCATTCGTTAACGACATCAGCCAATTAAAGTGCGCCGAATTAAAGTTTCGCCAGCGAGTTTTCAAGAAGTTTCGTTCAAAAGAACGAAAAGTTGACTTCGCGCACGGCATTTATTTGTGTTTTCTTTTTTGTTTTTTTTTTTTTCCATATTTACGGGACAAAATACGCGTATTTTACATGCCGATGAGAAAGTTTCGCCGGTATAATCGGTTGTGTTTTTTACGTTCGTCACGATACTGAAACATGTTTTTTGGATGAATATAACTACCAGCTGCGTACAACTGCAGTGTATCATTCAGATAAAAGTTAAACCAGGGAAAGTTTGAACGCCGAGGATCAATTGCAATGAAGCACCAATTAGTTTCGATACCGCGGGAAACAAAATAAAGAAGAAAATCGATATTTTGACGGAGCCAACGTAACCGAGCGATGTACAACAACATTTTTCAAGTTTCTCTTTCTTTCTCTTTCTCTCTTTCTCTGCGGATTAAAAAATAATATATAGTGCTATATGTAACTATGCACAAAATTAAAAATAAAATTTCAACAATTAAAATATCGCACAAAAACATGTGCTAACAATTTGGAAAAAGTGTGCGTGAAAGTTAGCTTTACTTTTTTGTAGAAAATACATTTATACAAAATTGAGAGATCTTGCTTTATTTCCCATGGTTCCTGATAGTTTAAACAAATAGTTCTGATCGTTAGAGCGAAAAATCGCTTTGGAAAAAGTGAGACGCGATGTGTCTCAAGCGGTCATTCATTTAACCCATTCGAGACCGATTGCACACCGTGTGTGCAATTGATTTCCGAGGCTATAAGACCGGTTGCACACCGTGTGTCTTATTTATGTCATATTTGTGTCATCTTATTTATGCGAATTCACTTACGAATTGGATGATTTCCATAGTAAACAAGTTTTTTTTAAACAATAGAATGAATTAAAACAGATCAGATGTTAAGAGCCGTTTTGCCAGATGTTATGCAGATAATGTGCTTAAATCTATATATGTGTATATACATATATAAAATAGAAATAATTATTTTCCTCTGTATAGGATGCTTGGTTTGCATCACGTATACAAGAAGGACCCCAAATACCCCCCTAACTAATTTTAAAATATTGCGAAAAAAACTCCTCAGCCAGGAGTCGAACCTGGAATCTCCGGCACATTCTCTTAACACCTGATCTGTTTTAATTCATTCTATTGTTTAAAATATCAGAGCCCTGAAGAATTTTCTTCTTGTTGATTATCAATTTTAAGTTTTTTTTTTTATTAAAAATGAACAATATAAAGAAAAAAAAATTTCGCTCCTGAGGACCGTGTTCGAAAAAAAATCGCCGTCTCGAATGGGTTAAGTAACTAACCGTGCTCAATGATTGCTTGATTTCAGTGGATCAGTCGACAACGGTACGTTAAAACGTGATTCGACCGTTGTCACCGCACAATCCCTTTAATAATTCATTTTCTTACTTCACTAATGCGGATGTTGCGTAACACTCCGGTCTTACGGGATTAGTGTTTTAGAACACGCTCTGAATGTGCACCGTAGCAAAATTGACAGCGAGAACAAGAAGTTTCGACGTTCGCAACGCAAAGAGAAGATGGACGGCGGTTTAAAGGCTGCGGTAAGATTTCTAGTGAGACAAATCCCCACGTGACCAACGCGGATGGAATCGTTCTACAAGTTTAGTCGTTACTTCGTTGTTTTACGGTCCGATGGGACTTGGAAGCTTTCTTACTTATACAACATCGTCTCGGTGCTCTTCTTTAGCTCCGCGACAATTCGCAGTGTCCATCGCTTCGGAAACGCGCGTAATCTGTACGTATCGGCAAATCGGTTAAGTTTTCTTCAATCTTGTGATTGGTTACGATTTTCGCGAGAATTTTGAGGACTTTTTTCGTCAAATATCACTTTCGAAATAGTCAAATGCAAATTTGGGATTTCTTTAAATCGACGATAACAAAAATATAAAACTTGGAAATTTTTAATCGTGAAAATAAAAGAATTAAATGTAATAATATAAAATTAAATCAGTTTGCAAAATAAAGTTTGTCAAAGAAACGTCATCGCACGAATACTTGTTACATATTCTTTTTTTTTCTGCAATAGATGCGTATCGTTCAATATCGTATCCAATTAAGAGTTCGATGACAAATACAGAGAAGACGGCGTCAATACTATCATGCACAATGGATATCGCTTAAATTGACGAGAGTTTTATTTTCGAAATAAAAGGGAGAGCTCACCGAACCGTTGAGGCACGTGCGCGCGCGAACTTTCAGAGTCCGCTTCTCTCGGAACATACAGAAAACTGAACTGCTCCCGCACGATTTAAAACGAGGTCGACGACGATCGACGTGGAATCCCTACGAGGTGGGATTCGTCTTTCGTTAAGAAAACGAGAATCGCGTCATTACGAGTAATGTGGGAAGGGACGAAATTGTTAATCGAAAGAAGCGAATGAGCCCCGGGCGTGATTCTATAATATATTCCGATGCGGTGTCAAAATTATATTTTTGCACGTCGACGTTGACGAGCCGCGGCACCGCGGTCATTAATTTGCAAGCACTCGTTAGAGAGAATTGGCACGAAAAACCAATTTACGCGACTCGCTCTTTTGCGTGCCGGATAATTTGTCGATAAAAAAAATTACCGGTTTGAATCAGAAAAATATTCCGTTCTGTTCAATGTAATATCTTAATTTCTTTTTTAATCGTATCAAATTGAATGTTAACAGAATTTCCAGAACTATTTAGCTGTGAATAAGAAAGATTATAGAAAATTTTTCATTTTTTTTTTCATTTACATTGTGAATCTTCAGAGAATTGATTCGCACGAGTATAGGCAAGAGTGAAAAATAATTAAGTATCAATTATGATGAGAGAAAAGCGATTTGGAACAACAAATAAAATTGCTTCGGAGGTCACTGCTCGATCGGTTTGTTTCTTTCGCGTTGTCACGTCTTTCATAATAAATTTAGGTTTATTTCAATATCGTCCAATTAACAGTTCGATGACAAGCGCAAACAGAGCGAGCAACCGCGTACAATACACCGCGTACAACAAGCGTCACTAAATCGACGAGGGTATTTCAGTTCCGAAATAAGGCGATTTAACAAGAAAGAGGGTCAATATTTTCTCACGCTCTTGATTCCTTCCTTGCGAAACTCAACGTCAATCGCGCGGGTGATTTTTCGATTGGTTACACATCTCGTCTCTCGAAGCGAAACGACGTGTCTTTGTCGCGAGAAAGAACCTCGACGAAGATAAATGTTGAGATTTGTGCGAGATTTCCAAGAAAAAAAAACCATCGTGTTTGAGAAAGCGATTCGCGAAAAGTTTATATTCGCGATGAGAAACGCTTCTTCTGATTATTATTACGATAAATTCGCTTGATTACAAAGCGTGAACGCAACGAGCCTTGTTTTACACCGGCGAAGTGTGTTAAACTCAATATCTCGCTCGCGCTTTAAACCCACCCCATATCTCGCGCTTTCTCTCTCTCGTCAGAGAGTTTTTCCCTCCGGATATATATTCATCGATGGCCCGGCATATAACACGCCTCTTTAAATTCATCGAGCCTGAATTGTGTCAAGCGGAGTTAAAACCCTTTAATATTTACGGAAGAACGATCAGGGCTTCGAGAGAGCGGCGCTCTCTCTCTCTCTCTCTCTTTCTCTCTAAACAACAAAAGCACGCGTAACTTTGAATTCATTAAGTTGAAAGATAATCACATAAAAATAATACGAAGAGGACAATCAAAACGGAGTGGGTAATAAAACGCGCAACTCAAAGCGGAGCGGGAGCGGAAAACAAGCGAGTATTATCGAATGGCGTATAAATGTTGAACGATCATTACGACTAATGTCGCTAATTAGCGATAAAATGAGGTTCGTAATATAAATTTTATAATTTTACATGTCTGCGCACTTTTCCTTTTGTTTTATATTATTCCTACAAACGCATTACTGGCAATAATGTAATTAGAGATTTTGCGTTTCTGTATTTTATTGTTTTTTTTTTTTCACGACTTCATCGTGTATAAAAAAACTAATATCATGTAGCTTTTAATTATCAACGCAACGCGATGCGCGTACATGTTGCACGCGCAATAATGGGCAATGTCAAACGCGAAAATTGATAGACGATGTAGCGAATTCGTGCGTGACACCGGAGATCCTCGTGGCCGGGAAATAGAACGGTCAACCTTCTCTTCCGCCGAATGTCACCGAGATTAATTAAAGCCGCAAATTAGAGACGGTATCGCGAGGCAATTCTATTACGCAGAGAGAGGTCTCTCGGCCCGGCCGAGGAATATCGCCGTGGAAAAGACCGAATCAAAGAAAATTTCATCACGCCCCCGATTGTCATAACTCTCGTCGCAAATAAAAACGCCGGCCGGCGTCACAATTTCTACCGCGTCGGGAAAAGTCCCGGGTCCTTCAAGTCGAGTGTACGAAGAAAGCGATGCAAACATTGACGCGCCAATGGAAAACGTTAATCTCATTAAATCGCGCTCTCACGAACTTTGTAACCGGAGAGATCATCCCCTTCTCCGCCTCTCTCGCGGAGGATCAAGAGATTTTCTCTAAGCAGAACGTCTGTATTCACGGGATGTTCGGCGAGATAACAAAAGAAAAACAGAAAACGCAAATATTGTTTCGCCTCTCTCTCTCTCTCTTTCTCTCTATATATATAGTATACCTACATCTTCCACCACTGTGTACTCACAGCGAGTACGCAAGACTCTCGCAAGGAAAAATAAATCTGTTTGATATCCGTCTCGAAAAGAATCTAAAAAAGGAACGCAGTAGAAACTGAAAAGGGGAAAACACAATAAGTAGAATCGCAAAACTGAAAGTCCTTAAAATGAAACATACGTCTTTTATTAACCACGGACGACCCGTTTTTTTTTCTTTTCCTCCTGAGCACGACCTCTTTTTTTTTTTTTTTAATTTAACGATAGTGGCTTTCGAGTTATGTCGAGCGGTAGTAGCAGCGGTCATATATATGTGGCTCGTATTAATAACAAGGATTTTTCTCTCTCTCTTTCCTCTCTCTTTCTTTATCTCGTGTACCGAGAGAAAAATAAGGTTAACCGGGAAGAGAAGGAAACACGTTTCGCACTTGTTTTCTGCTACATTATGCAGGTCGAGAGAAATGCGTAGTGTACAAAATACTCGGCGCGATTCGCCCCGACGGATTTGCATAATTCTTAATAACTGTTCTCTCGCCACACTCGCGTGCGGTTTTTCGGCCGCGTGACGCGCGAGAGCGTTGTCTCAATATTTTAAATTATATCGCGCGACACGCGCGACGAGAGAGACGCGTCGACGCGCATAAAATATATACACGCACGTGCATCGAGCAGACGTAACATCTTTCTCTCTCTCTCCTTTCTCGTTAATTATTAATAGAACGAGATTATAATTACAATGAGCCCCGGTAATGCATAACAAATAAGTCACGCGGAGAGAAACGTTGGGATTAGCTTTAAATTAGATCGTCGCCGTGCATTGATTGCGCCCGTCGAGCAACTGCAACTCCTCTAACGACGTCGATGCGGATAACGCGGAAATAATCATATTACACGTGACGTGCGGCAGAAGAAAAGCATGGACTCGATTTCCGCGTCTCATGAATAATGCATCTCTTTCTCTTTTTCTCGCTGCGTGTGTAGCCGCGCTCTGCGGTTTTGAGGTGATCGCCGCCGGTTTTGTATACCGGAAATCCCTGCATAACAATTTATCGCGTATTTACGATCATACGTGCCAATCCTTGACACGGAATTTTTACTACTGCAGCTTTGTTTTGTCATCGAAACGAAAGGAATACCTCCTTCCTCGCGCGGGTTCACAGGATCAAACGATAAACCGCAAAATACCGTCCTCGGAGAAATCTCCGAGTCGTATATATGAAAAAATTGGCTCTCGCGAAAATATTGTTGTGGAAATCAATGTTTTTGCGAGCACTTTGCTCGCAAATAAAAAGTTATTGCGTTCCGATCTCACGGATTTTTACAACACATATTATATATATATGTGTGTGTGTAATAAATCTGCGAGATTAGAAAGCAATAACTTTCCATTTGCTCGCAAAACCATTGATTTCCTTATCGAAATATTTCCGCGAGCGCAAGTTCTTCCGATTTTTATATATATGTAACATATATAAATAAAATGTTGCAAAGATGTCCGTGAGATCGGAATAACGCGATAACTTTTCATTTGCAAGCAAAATGCTCGCGAAAGCGTTGATTTCTTCAGGAAATATTTCCGCGAGCGCAAGTTTTTCCGATACTTCGGGTTTCGCGCGCGGGAAACCTTTAATAATCGGAACCCGTCCAGACTAATAGACTTTTTTCGCCGATGCTCGCGGAAGTACTAATAAGTACTGATGCGCGGGAGAGATCGATACGCTCGCGTCTGTATAATGTACACACAAAGATCCTAATCGGCTTTTTAACCCTTTCCACGTGCGAGTTTGTTTTTTTTTTTTTTTAAAGGAGAAGTGTCTAAGTTCCTCGTAAGTTAAGTTTCCGAGACAAAGATACTCTCGGAGATACGCTTTGAAAACGTGTGTAAAATTTTCAAGAGCGTACAAGAAGTTAGTTTTTTTTATTAAATCTGCAATAGTCGCCGCGATATAAGTCGCTGCAAACGCGCGGTGCAAAATGTAAAATGCAAGTCGACAATTTCGTCAGAACAATAGTACTCGAGCAATTGTACGTTACTTGAAAATACAGCGCGCAGAGAAATAAAAGCTTTTAGCGCGCGCGAGAGAGAGAGAGAGAAAGAGAGACGCGAACGCGGGAATGTCGCAAATCGAGGTACAAACCCCTCTCTAATATCTTACGGTATTCGCATGTACGTAGATTCGTGTATGTTGGATTAATTAAGCCAATGCACTTGGGATATACCTACATTGTGAAACACAGAAACCGTTGTGCGCACGGTTCTTTGCGTGGTCCGCATAAGTCTAATTAGTGTAAGAGCGCGAACGTTAATTTGAAACGAATATATATGCGCATTCAATTATCGCTATTGTTTCAATTAAAAAATTATTCTTCCGAGACTTTTGTTCGTGCGTGATCGAGCGCGATAATTTATGCAAATGTATTTTACTTAGTGCGGAGTTTCCGTTTTTCTTTATGTACACGCCATGTGTAATTAACGTAATAAATGCGTATACATGTTGCTTTTTATTGAGCGCGAAAAGAGTTTGTTACTTTGCTTTTTAATTCTCGCGTTGATCAGCGTGTTTTAGGTTTTCTTTTACATTATCGCAGCAATTAGTGTAACGCCCGGTTCTCTGGGATATTATTACGTTCATTAATAATAAATAATAATAAATTTATATAGTCAATTATTACAATATAAATAATAAATTATTATAATATAAATAATAAATTTATATATAAATTT
>QVOA01008526.1:0-13959 GCA_014825685.1 Pseudomyrmex cubaensis | reverse complement strand
GTAATATATTTATTTCTCATATATTCCATAATTTTCTAATTATTAAGTACTTACATCACATTACACATTACGTTCCTTTCATACGAAAACGATTTATGATCTTAATCGCCAATGTCAACTCTTTTTTGTTGATTATTATCGGAAATCAATATTCCGCTCTCATTTTAATTTCCTTCAATTTCACAACGTAAAAGCTGTTCGCTTGATATACGTAGCATTCGCTCTTCAGCTAACCACCAAGTGGAAAAAAGCGCATCGTTCGTTCAGACGGGAGACTGCTATTATTCGATGTCGCCGTATTTGCCGGCGGAAATTTGGAAACGCGCGAGTCCACCGAATAAATATCGCGTCGCGATTCGTGCGACGTACCGACTAATGGAAATCCCAGAGCCGACTGCAGCGGAAAGTTTTTGGACTCTGCCCAACCATCAATTTTCCGACCCTCTGTTACTCTGTGTATGTGTGTGTGTATATGTGTGTGTTAGAAGCAGCGTCCTCATGGTGTTTCTCTCGTTTTTCCGGCGGATGCCGTCTTCTTTTTCCGTCCGCCTTCCGCAATCGATCGACACGTTTTTGCGGCTTTCATCGCGCGCGCGCTCGTGAAATTCCGTTCGCAGAAACGACGCGAAAGTTTTTGCTCAGGAAGAAGTCGCGTATGTATATACCTAGGTTTTTTAATTTCTACCGTTTCCAGAGAAACGACTCTGTTCGAATTACACTGATGAAACATCGATAATAATATTCTATAGCAATATAGTGCCGAGAAAAACAATACGAAAGAAAACAGCATATATATATTTCTTTTTTTTCTCTTTTTTCTTCTTTGTTGAACAATGTACATCCGCGAAAATACACGCGCAACATCGAGGGCGACATGCCGAAACGTGCCGGTCCTGTCGCTCTCTTTTCCCCGTTCCGTTTCAGCTTGATGTCGTACCTCCCCTGGTTCACTGCTCGAATGAATAATGCGGCATGCGCCGCACATGCACACGGGACGAGAAACAGGTCGACCCTTAACCCGGTCTCTCCTGCTTCAGCTGAGGTACGCGTGCGTCCACTTGCTGCCGATATGTAGACTATTACGGTTTGCGACCGCACACGGTTTTCCAGGAATACATCTTTGCTGGCCCGTTCCGTCCTTTTTTCCACTTGGTCGCACGAAATCCGGCATCTATGAATACACAGTCGATAACCGTCAATGCGAGACTTAATTCTCGTCATAAAACAGCATATTCTCGATTTTTTTCGTGTCGAATTGATCGTAAACAACATAAACAATTTGCATTTCTTAAGTGAACCAAGGGAATTGTTTTTGCACAAATCGATTACGCGAAGAACCATCGCAATTTTATGAAATTGAAGAGCAAAAAAAAAAAAAAAATGATCTGGATTTCAGTCGATTAGGAAACGTTAATGAATTGTTTCTCTCGTATTAGTCAATAAATCGGATTATATATCGTACACACAGTGTTTTTGCTTATCTTTTTTTTCTATGCTTATTTTTTTTTTCTATCTCTCATCCGGCAATTTTTCTTCGTTTTTCCGCGAAGTGTCGATAAAGTGTCAAGGTTTACGTGCCCTTTATGAATTATAAAGCGATATCTCACAGAGAGCGAATCTCCAGTAACTTCGTTAAATCTGCGAGCGAAAGAAAGCCCGTATTTTAAATATTATATACACATATACATCGAGCGATTTGATTTAGAATTATAAATGCAAACCCAATAGTGGTAATATTGAATGATTAATAAATGAAATTGTGTATTATGTTCTCGTAATATATGTGCAATATAATTTCCTAAAAATACGAACGCACGCGCACAAATGTTTCGCGTTTTAATGAAACCTGAAATTAACACAAAACAGTTTTTATACAAAAAATTTTTAACTACTATTTCAATGGGATTGCGAGTTCCTTCTTTCTGAAACGGCACGCTGAATATTTCAATATTTTGTCGGCACATCGTCCAATATTCGCATACCTGTTTCGTTGTTTATATCCGGAGCAACATTGTTGAGAATTAATATGTTACCATTTTTTGCTGCACTAACGTTTACTTCAGCTTTATTAGTTTTTTAATTGTTATTTCGACTGATTTACGTAATATATAGATACACGTGGAATATACATATTAAGTTCAAGGATTCTCTTTCTAAAGAGGCCATGTGTGACTCATCAGAGGTTTCTGGGATAGATTCAGCGAAAGTGTTCACGAAAGGCTTCTAAGCGTTAAATACACGATCGATTTTACCTACCACGTAAGCTAACACCTAACCTTGCGTAAGAATTTCGAATTAGAACAAGGTAAACAGCTATAAAAAGACACAGTTATAAAAACATTTTGCACATGTCACGAATATTCAGACCAAATACACAAACAACGAGGTAAACTCTTTCTCAAGGGAAACAATATCCAGAAAAGACGTTTTTTCTTGAGCGCAATTTTAATACGCTTTGGCGGTAGAAAGTTGGGTGTATTGTAAATAATTAAATTTCTGCTTTTTTGTTCCAGCTGTTTTCTCTCAAACTTTTCTTTTAAATTGTTCTTTTGAATTTATTAAGATAAATAATTAATTATCTCGAATATCATGCGAAATCCCGAAGTGTTTTCTCTCTATTTTTTTTACATGTATGTATTTTTTCTACATACATATGTGTATAAATTTGCACCAAAAATTAGATAAATTTTATATAGAATCATGGTTACCTCATAAATGCTACGTATTTATCTCAAACGAAGGTAATCTAGTTACATATCGGTAGATCGAAGATATGTGCAGACTGCAGAAGCGCTATGAAACATAGCTGCGGCTACGTTCGGATATATATATTATACACTAAATTCCCTCGACCGAAATTCCGTCTTCAGTTATCGGCTATCGGGAGTTTCCTCTCCATTGATCGATTTCAGTAATGTCCCAATACGATAATGACCACGAAAGCGGTGGAAGTCAAAAATGCGGATATCTTTAGGTCTATAACTTTGTTCGATCTTACACGTTAAACGTATAAAGTTACGTGAAAATCACAAAATTCAGATTTAACAAGTACAATGCTTTTTATTGACTTTCTCTAGTCTATCTCATTTAACTTGTAATTATGGATAAAAACATCTTAAGATTCATATATTATTTCTTGATTTCATTTTTATGAAATTTTATCTTGAGACTCGTCATTTAGTAGCGAGTAAGAAACACATGTCGACGAAACACTCGTTTTGCAAATGACTCTATTTCGCTATCAGGATACTCGGAAGACATTATGTTGCAATATTACATGCACATTTGCTGTGAGAGACCGCGCGCAATCTAGGCGTCATTTGTCGAACAGCCTAAAGCGCGTCGGAACAACGCGCGTGTCGAATTGAACCAACTTCGCTCGGAACATTATCGTTCTCACGTAATGTGACGCGATAATCGATCGCTGCACACTGACACATATATTTAGCATTATAACGTTCTAATATATTTACAGTCATCAATCATCGATTGACAGTTACGGTCGTAATATGCATTGTTTTTGCGCATCTCAGTGCATTTTTAATGTTGCTTTGTGCATATCGCGCACTTGCGAGAAGGGATTTAATGCGCTTTTACCGCTTGTATTATTAATGTTATAATTCCCAATGATGACGCAGTAATACGGAATTGAATTGTTAATAACACTCATGACAATTCTTCAAGTTAATTTCCCATAATCCGGAGCGTTCTTTTTCCTCTAGCGCTTCTTCTGTAGAACAGACAATTTTATTTTAAATCCACAACTGCTTGCTGTACCGTCGAAAAAATGACCAGCATGTTTCTCTTGTACCTTTTCGTTCTTATTGTTTCCTACCTTTGAATTCTCAATTACTGTTCGTTTGCACAATCGATGTTTATCGAGTATTTCGCAGTAACAATATTTCATTTCAAAAAAGTCTATTAAAATCTAACTTTTATACAATGTCAGATGCCAAAAGTTGTATGAAAAAGGAAAAATGTGTTGTTTAACTGGAGATATATCGATCGATATCGTGCAATGTCTCATGTCAGTCACTCACACTTGTTCCCCGAATGCTCTTTTGTTTTTTGCGAGATATTCTGCGGAGAGTTTAATTATCCTGTCGGATCGACGGGACGTAAACGCGACGCGTCGGCGATTTGCTTTTTACTCGCGCGCGTAAAAAAATCTCGGTAGTTCAATGGGTCGATTCTTCCGGTAAGTTTTCAGGCGTCGTGGTGCAAGCAATTACGGCAACACGATGCGACAGCCGCCGTCGGAACGCGCCGCCGCCACGGCCGGACGTTTCCGCAAACACAATTTGCGCGGAGTCGTCGAACAAAATGCATCCGGTCGGAGAGCCGCGCGCGCTGCAGCGGCAGCAACACGTTGCTGCATCGTTGAAAGCGCATTACACGCTCATCGTAAATTTCGTTTCGCCTCGGCCGTATGATCGCGGCCGACGCGATCGCATGATAATGCGACGGGTGCGGCGATATCGGGAGAATAATTTTGTCCGCATCTCTCGTATAAAATAATTTGTTCGTGCTCTCCGGCGCGCGATCATTTCGTCGTCGCCCTGAAATACCGCTCGCTACGTGACAATTGTGGCGCAGATATATGCAGACTGTACGAGAATCGTCGATTGTTAACATTAATGTGATATCGACCTAATCGAAATAAATAAATTTGGAACTTTTTTTTATCTTTTTACCTTTTATGATGTTTAAAATTTATTTTAGAACTTTAAATTAGCGATGAATTTTGAAAATCTATTCGAACAATTTGACAAGCGGTAAAAAAATTCAAGCATAAGTTTTCCGTCATATCGTGTAGGAACGACAGCGTAAATTGGAACATAATTGAAAACTGCAGTAAAACAAATCTATTCCTAAGTATAAAAAGTTAATTAAGACCCAATCGAGAAGCAACCGCGCGTTAAACACGCCCGCGGCAATTCTCGTGTGCAATACCTACGTGTAACTCGGTGGTCCGTAGACGACGTAAACGCGAAACCATTCCCGCGCAAATTGGTAACGATAAACGCGACAACGAGGTCAGGGAATGCGTGTGTCCCTTCTCGATATATCGTTGCAGCGAGCGCGCCGCGAGTGCATCGTCCTCGATGTGTTCGACGGTAATCTCTCATCCCCGCCCTCAGCCGGGGGAGGGAAAACCGGTGAACCACTCTCCGTCAATCACGTGTCGGGAACAAAGGAACGCTTAGTGCACTGGATGCACCCATTTGCCTTCACTTCGCCGGCGCCGTCATTGCCGTCGTTTACGTGTCTCCTTTGACGCGCTATTAGACGACAACGACGACGACGACGACGACGAGGGGGAAAATAAACCTGGGAGCGTCATCCTCTCCTCCTTCTCGTGGCAGCCCGCGGCTCTGTTCCTCCCCTTTCCTTTACTTTCCATCCCACCCCCGTCGCGCTCGATATCGAATTTCTCTCGTAGAATTGTCGCTCCTCCGGGGGATTGTAAACTGCCGTCGAACGGATTCTTGTTCGAGAAAGAGAACCTTGTTCTGTCGTGAATTTATTTTTCGCGGCGGGAAGCGTACTCCGGGGCGATGTATAATTACCTCCTTTAACGTCTTTTTTCGCTTGCTCTCGGGGAAAATCTTTCTTTCGTTATCAATGGCTTGAGTCGGAATTTTTGTACACTCGTTGTATTTAAGAGCCTTTTTATTTTTTTCGCGAAACAAGTTTTTCCTAACGTTGCTTTTCTACATTTTTAGAAGCGAGTCAATTTTTACAAAAGTTCCAGTTTTATTTATTCGTTCAAAAAGTAACGTGGCTGCAAAAAAACTCGGGAAACCCGTTAAATCTTTTTCCACGATGTGTTCAGGAATATAGTACGTAATTTTGCCGCGCATCTTGCCGCTTGTAAAACTCGACTATATTTTTTCATGCCGCAAATAAGATTATCGACGCTGCTCGACGACCGTGACGATTATACGTTGTGGTCAAAGTGCAAGGAGGGCCGAAGCTGCCGCAGGCCGTGCAAGTACAGTTCGTGCAGTTTTTAAGGATAGAAACGCTTTTACCGTCACGGTCGTCTTTTAGCCGCGCGGCACTTGCCGTAATCTACTTGCAAAAATGCAATACATCCAAGTTAAAGCTGTGCTCTTTCCGTACCAGGCAACGCCTGCTGGTCGGCTTTACGAACGAAAATAACATTTCGGTGAAATGACGCGAAGGTACTTCCGCAAATTGCACGAAAGAGTTCTTACATACGCGTAAAAGCAGTAGAAACTACTACTATTTATTTATTATTGAGAGTGCTTGAGGCCACAAAGATACGGTAAAAATAGGTCTTGAAAAAGACTCGCACAATCAGCGAGTACAAAAAATGCAATTTATTTTTGAAACTTTTTGACTGAAAACAGAAATCCTTATGTTTTCATTATTTAAAATACGAGAAAGAGTAACATTTTTTTTCTTTAAGTTTTCTAAAAAAAATTTAATCTTTAACTTTCCTCAAAATACGAGAATAACATTTATTCTTTAATTTCTCTCACATATGTTTCTCAAATAAATATCATTACCTATGTGTATTTTTAGATAGAGATATTTGAACGGATAAAACTCGAAGTTTTCCGCGTGTATTTCGGGATACTCCGTGTGTATTCCGAAACCAAATGAGGTGAGTACCGTATGATCGTTAATCCGCCACCGATCTCATCTATCGCTTTGACTTTGAATAGACTGTCGGCGAAGCTCCCGCGCGTGAATCGATCGTCGAGTATCTATGGACGTCAATCTACTGCGCGCCGCGTTCGCAAACTTATTCCGAAGCTGCTGCATTCGTGGCCTATGGAGTGCGGTAGATTTCGCGTGAAACGTGCGAATCGATGCGGCGGTATTCGGTGTATCCCGTGCATTCGAGTTCGATCGATTTTACAACGATCCCGCCCCGTCGTCGTATACATCGTCTGTGCAGTCATTAACTTCGGTACCACACTGTACACGTTTGCGCGCACATTAACGAGGACTAGTGCAAATGAAAACTAATGAAATTTAATCTTGCGAGGCGCCGAATTATTTATTTCGGATTGTGTAAGAATATTTGTTCGATGTTTTCACAAATTGTAAAGATAATAGATAATTTTTTAAAATTAATAGATAATATTACAGTAGATAATAAGATAACTTTTTAAAATCAGTATATTACATATAAAAAATTATTAGTTTTTACAGAAAAAATATTTATTTAATACTGTTTGCGGATATAATATATAATCATAAAAGTAACATTAATAAATACAGTCAGAAAATTAAAAAACGCTATTATCGTATCTTAATAAACATATATATGACTAGAAAATTAAACAAGATAGTGAATTTTGGATTAGTTAATTAAATTGTTTATACGTGAAAATTTCGAGCAATATTGATAATCATGAGTTTGAAAAAACGTCGTCGTTTTAACTGAGTTACGTGAGATAAAAAAAAAAGGAGCCAATCGGCACCTACGAATCGAACGAGTAATGAGCTTCCGCTAAAATGGGTAAAGTGGCTCCTGTAAAACCGTATACGCAATTGCCTGGAGGTCTCCTGCGGGACTTGTGTCGATAAGATAGCGTTACTCTTCGATATCCCTTTAAGACCCGTCCGTTCGTTTTCATCCCTGCAGCATCTTCCTAAGATCGCTATCCTCCGAGGAAATATTCTCTTCTTCCGGGATACACTACGTAACACCGTTTCATCTTCATTCGCTCCTGTTTACCGGAAAGAAAGCAGGACGGGGGATAGTTAAAGTGCAGTTGGAGCGAGATAACATTTTCCCCTTCGCAATCAACGGATGTCGTTGCGGTTTCCTTGAAATTGGCAGTAAAGACTAAACTATCTTAATTAACTTGTATTAACTCTCGTATATATACTTGCATGCTTCTATAAATTGAAGTATATCTATGAAAATTTTAATCTTGATTATTTTGTAAAATTTTGTAAATTGTCCATTTGCGCGATAAACGAATGAAAATTGAAATGCATTAAAAACTCAATCAATTAATATTTAAGCCACAAAAAGAGATTTACACCATTTTTGAAAACAATTTTTAATTTGTTTTAAAAAGTTGACAAGGGAGAGGAGTGAGTTCTCGATTGATGAACCCACACACACAAAAAGTATCCCTAAACCGATTTGATACAAGTAAGAGGGGGAGAGGGAAGAGATGTATAGAGAAAGATCCGATCGAGAGAAGATACTTTCTCTCCCTCATTCCACGAAATAATCCCGGGTGAAAGAAACTACCTCAGTCGATGGATTAGGAAGCGAAGCTTTTCGATGTTTAATTAACGTCGGCAGGATAAGCTCCGTTACAAGAAAGCTCGACCGATCGCCGGATAATCGTAGAGCTTCGTGGAAGAAAGACTTTTCCGGGGAGGATATATCTCGATAGGAAGAGCGCCTTTGGAGCTCGTTGGCGAGCTCTTCACTTGGGATTTAATTTTGACTCGGCTTTATCTTCGCCGTCGATCTCGGATTTATGGTGATTAATTCGCTCGGTTGGTGGAAATTAAGACAGACATCTCTCACGGTCGGCCGCTTTCAATTTGCTTTAATCGAATAATTATGTGTTTACATATCGTCGTTATATAATATTTTCTGAGAAAATACACCGTCCTGCAAAACGGCTCTCAAATTTTATGAAACTAATTTTGTACTACTACGCACACGCGTACGATATCTGATATTCCGATCTTTTTTTCTCTCGCATTTTAAAAGTTTCATCAATCTTAATTTGTTATCTGTAATATTTATTGCTTGTATTACAATTCGCGATATTCAATACAACGCAAATTTGATTTATAAAACTCGTATTTCGCCCATCGCGTCCCACCACCATCGAGAATACACCGTCGAGTGATTAATTATCAACATCAGGGACCCAATTCTACGCTATTGCGCTCATTCGAGCTTTGCGGTCGCGTCGGAATAACGTTTCGGCCGTTAAAACATTATCTTGATTGGCAGGTATGAAGCAGGTAGCGGCGTCGAAATTTAATGGCCGATTGAAATTATATCGCTTCCACTGGCCGGCCGCTCGGGATTTTCTGCGGTTACGAGGTGCGCCGAAACCCGGGAGTCTTCGAATTTCGTGGTATCCAGTGTGTAGCGCGGCGCGCGTTCGGACTTGCGTAATCGATGTTTAGAACCGGTGGAATCGGATTCCTCGCGAATTCCAATTTCGCTCTACTTCATTACTTCCCATCCTCGAACCTATTCGCGTCCTAGGTATTCAGATGGTATTATTCCCGTCTATATATATCGGGTGTTCCACAATTTCGCATCGGTCAAACAACCGGTATTTTTGTCTGGTTTATTCTCTGGTATAGTATGTAATATTTCATGTGTACAGTGTAAGATATTTATGTGAAATTGTAGCGTTGGAAATAATTCTTAAAAAGACAGATCGTGACGTGTACGTAACAATAGAAATTTATACGTGATCGATCTGTGACCGACACGCAGATAAACGGTGACGCGTGTGAGCAACAGGCAAATTTTAAAAGGCTTTTGAGTTTTGGAACAAGTTCAATAGACATTAGCGCTTCGTAGTGAGAAGTTGACTCGTTGGTCGACTTTTCAAGAATATCATTGCGTGATTATTCTTGAAAACTGATCTGTACATTTATAATCGTTGCTCTCTAGTAGGATACTTTGTTTCAACGATATATCTTACAACAATTTCTTTTTCAATTATCAAACACAATCGTGGCGCGTTACCGGGTGTTATCTAAAACACTTGTCGCGCGCGAGGCGCGCAAAAATCTTGGATGCAATGCTTTCGTGTGAAGTCAACGTCATCGCGAGTTTGTTACGTGCGTTTACCTTATCGACGAAGTATCGCGTCAAAACTATTACCGCGATAAAGCCGTTATTAGCACGGGGCGAAACGGAGAAACGATGCACGCGAGGTCGCGGAAGAAACGAGAGTCGGACTTGCCGACTGGCAACTGTTTTTGATTGTTGTTTTAATTCAACAAGAATGTTGTCGTGAGAATTAATATACGTAAATTGATAAAATAACATCTATCAAATCTGCGAAAAATAAATTGTAGCGACTCAGTACAGATGTTTATTAAAAAAAAACAGTCAAATTAAACTTGCAAATAAGATGTGCAAATACACGCGCGTTACTTTCGCAACATTTATCATAAACGAGAAATACGAATTTCTCACGAGTTGCTCGCTCTATATTGCAGCCCTCATGGATGCGGAGTCGAGAATATTGGGACGACAGTTTTGAGGCGCGCTTTGCGGAGCTGCGGAAAGACCCGACGAGGCCACCCTTGAAGGTAAGTTAATTAATCGTTGAAATATTCATGCGGGCAGGGCCCGCGTGTTAAGTTGACTCTAAATATAGATTGCTCAATGACTCGCCTGGCAATCGCCAGTCCGTGTTGCGTTGGGAATAAGTAACACAATTATCCTGGTGTAGTGACTCAATTTTGTTTTGAATTCAATTATTACATAAATAAATAAATTTTGCAGAAATAAAATGTAAGGTTTTGTTAATTATAGTCAATTATTTAAAACGAGCAAGAATTATTTAACAGCGCGTTAAGTCTTAACTTTATGTCGTGATAAAGTGCAATGCGATGAATAATAATAGAGAAGCAAAACAAATAAAACAGGAAAGTTGGAGGATAAAAAGGAACGAACTCTTTCACAAAATTATCAGGTCAGAATAAGGCACAAGATGATATAAACAGTGAAAATGTCCAGAACAAATTCGAGATGCGTGCGCGCTCGTGCGAAAGCTCTTACCAGCTTTCGCATTGCCGTTAATGCGAGAGCGAAGATTTACGACGCGGAGGGAGTGTAAAAAGCTCGTTTGACGCGTCCTGAGAGAATCGTGAAATCGGGAAGGAGGCTTTGTTTATGAGGATATAAAGTATTTCGATCTTCCGGGCTACCCTCGCGATTTGCCCTCCACAATCGCGTCCGCCCTTGCTTTTTATGAGATTCAAATTTCCAATCGTATCGTTTTCCATAATCCTTTTACACCGTGATACAGATGTACTTGAATATCAATTGAGTTTTACGGCACCGCAATAGTTTTCTTATTATCTTCACAATTACGAAAACAAAATTATGCTCGAGAGAATAATGCGAATGATAGAACTTTGCTCTTTATTTTGTAATAATTCAATATCGTGCGCGCACACACATACACACACCAATGTACACGCTTATGATGTTATTAATATACTGACTTTGAAATATATTAAAGATAAAAGAGAGTTATGTGAGAACATTCTCTTACAATATTTATTCGGAGAAAATATACGTATGGCTCGTAAGTAGTAAAAGTAAGTCATTTCTCAGCCGAGCGCGAGATTACAATTTCTACTACTCGTATAAGTATTTCAATTTCAGATCTTAAGTTTACAACAAGCCAGTCAATATCATTAAGCATTTTTGTTATTTATTCACTACATTTTTCCACGTCTCGACTTATATTACTTTTAAATTGACAGCGTGATATGATAAATTAGCGTTTCTTGCGCATCTTAAATATTTTTCTTTATTTTATAAAATTCTGCCACGCTACATGTTAAAGTAAAGCATCGCGTTAAACAATGATAGGTATAATAATGCGCGGAGAAAAAGAATTTTTCATTGTCCGCGTAAATAATTGTGCGAAAAATCTCGATGAGAAGAAATTCATCCGCGACAAGATATTTTGTTCCGCGTCGAACCTTCGATCCGAAGGAAACATATACAAGCCGTTCGCAAATGAATCTTGAATACTATTGCACGCTCGAATATCTTTTTATCGAAAGAAGTTTGAAGCGGCATCAATTTTTAATTTATGAACGTTGATCAAAATTTCAGGTAAACATCTACAGTTAGATGTGTGAATATTTTGTTCACTTCAATATTTTATAAAAAACTTGATGACATAACTCGAAATATTGTGTATATTTCCGTCTCTACTTTTTTTTGCAATAACTTTGTGGTTTTCGCTTTTCTTTGGGTATTTGTCACGCGCACTCACAATGGTGCGTCGTCTCTCGTGTCTAAAGTCTTTGCGCGCCGGCGTAATTGCTTTCTTGCAGAGTGCATCCGCTTTATTTACTTTTCTTCGCTTTACAAAGAAAATTGCGAGGGTGCAATATCTTGCGTGCTCGCTTTCGCGTTCATCGTCTCTTCACGGCAGGTACAACTTGCAGTCAAGAGTTTTCGTGATGAAGGAAATACTCGCGCGCGCGCGCGCGTTACGTCTCAAGTTAATCCTCGGGATTACGGATCTGGCGGGTGGATATCGGAAGCGAGTGTTTGACCAGCCGCTCGAAACTACTCGAGCCGACTGACTATCCCTGCACTATCAAACCCACCGATTCCCTTCGCGTTGGATGCAACGCGTCTCTCACGAAGACAAACGCGACGACCTCCTCTTCACCTTCACTTGCCGTGTCACCCATCCCTTCGGATGCGCTACAAACAGAGTTCGATGAGTTCGACAATACCGGCTCATCAGTCCATTGTCGTGGAGATACAATAGCGCGAACGGCGGCGGGAGCGTCGTGGCCCTTTGGAAAACGTGCACGACAATGGCGGGCAATGGGCGCGATTTCGGTGACAGAATGCACCGAGAATGCGTCGCGGTATTCGACATACTAAAACTGCCTTTTTGGATTTGGATTTTCCGGTATTGGGTACGAATATTTGGGGAAGGGAGACGGAATGTCGCGTGGCGAGAAGGAAGCGTCTTGTTGAATCGTGTGTCTCATAAAAATTGCTATCAAGTTATAGAAAGTCGATTGTGCTATAACAATCTGGAAATCAAGCGGGATTCTTTGGATTTAACTTTTACATATACGTTGAATATTATTTTTCGCAGATGCATTACAACAATGATAAAACGTGATAATCTGTAATATTACTGTAATTACTGTATATTATACATACTCAATTATATTTAATGACAAAATATTTTTAATTGTCACTGTATATATGTAATTAATGTATATATGTAAATAATTAAATTAATTTAGGCAATATTATTATGCTCGTCAATGTAGTAGAAATTTAGATCGGCGTGTAACGGAGCATGTAACGCGCGCGTAGGATATGCGCTATCTGTATACTCGACTTGCTTCGTCTACATCCGCAGAATCTTCGAAGACGAATCCGGTGTCGCGCGCGTCAGCAAGCCAATTATGCTGATGTATCGTCTTAGGCATTTGTGGGATTCGTTAACGAAGTTTCTCGCGCGTCTCTCGTGCGACGCGACAGTACTACAGAGACCTTCACAGAGCTATTTCCGGTTACATGTGCTCTCTTTCTCTTCCTTCCCCCTTCTCTCTCTCTCTCTCTCTCTTTCTCTCTCAGATGCTTAAAAGGGCTCGATGTTGTAATAGTTATAAGGATGCGCGCACTACAAAATAGTGTGAGCATACGAATGTAGATTAGCTGTAACGAAATGTTAGCGAGAGAAAAGCGTTCAATTTTGCAACAATATGTCGATCTTACAGAGGTTTCATATAAATTAAATTTTAAAAAATTAGTTTTTTTATTTTATGTAAAAATATTTTATTTTTTAAATAAAACAGAGAGAGAGAGAGAGAGAAATTGGATATATTGCTACAAATTAATATGTTTAATCTTGCAACGATACGTCGATTTCAAACAGATGTCTCAAACATTTTAAAATTAAATTTAAAAATTAATGTTTTCAATTTTTATTGTAAAAATATTTTACTTTTTAAGTAAAACATAGAGAGAAAGAGAGGAATTGGATTATTGTCACAAATTAATATAGTTTTTTTTGTTTTGTTTGAAAATCGCGTAATCATGTCACAGATAAAGTATAATTTTTATCGACAAGTATTTGCTCTGTTTTTCTTGATTTATTACGTGCTTTCTGGTAAAGTGTTCAACAACTAAAATGTTCAACAACTTCACCACACGTTCTACTTTTGAATTGCATTCGCTGCATGCTGTTTACTTCTTCA
>QVOA01008521.1:0-23310 GCA_014825685.1 Pseudomyrmex cubaensis | reverse complement strand
TGTTTTCTATTACAGATAGAAAACAGAAGATGTATAATATTGGATATTGCATTGCTTTAAAAAAAAATAAACATTATTGATTTAATTATAACAGGTGATTGGGGTATTCTGGCGGTTGGTGCGGTTCTTGCAACTGTTCAAAATGATGAGAAGACCGCCGACGATCTGGTGAAGCGTTTCATAACGACAGGAATACGCTGCAAGGAAGTAAATTTCTTGAAATGTGGTTCGGATGAGTTCTTCGTGGGCCGTGCTGGCTATTTGTACGGCGCGCTATGGCTGAATCGCAAGATAAAAAAGACTGTTGTGCCACTTGAATTAATGCACGAGATTGCTCGGACAATTGTTACTTCGGGCAAAACGTACGCACGGGTGCACAACAGTCCATGTCCGCTGATGTACGCGTACTACGGCACAGAATATTTGGGTGCAGCGCACGGACTTTGCTCCATTCTACAAATTCTCATACAGGTATGTCCGTAAAATCTTCATTTACGCAGCGTAAATTAAAATAATTATTGATCAGTTATCGATGCAATATTTTATCATTTTTCTCTGCATTTTTCTCAGCTGCCATCGTTCCTCGACAGCGACGCGGATATGGATAGCACCGTGCGAACGTGCGTGGATTATTTTTTGAATGTGCAAACAATATCCGGCAACTTCCCGTGTGCCGTAGACGAGATCGATCGTTCTGGACGAAGTTTCAGAGAGAGCGACGACGAGTTGGTGCACTGGTGTCACGGTGCGCCCGGTGTAATCTACATGATGGCTGCTGCGTATCTGCGCTGGAAGGATCAGCGTTATCTGGACTCGTGCAAACGCGCCGGCGATCTTGTTTGGCGCAAGGGTCTTCTTCGTAAAGGACCTGGGATTTGTCATGGCGTGGCTGGCAACGGCTACGTCTTTCTTCTTCTGTACAGACTCACCGACAACGTGCGTTATCTTTATCGAGCCGCCAAATTCGCAGACTTCATGAACTCGTCGCAGTTTAAAACTGAGGCGCGCACACCCGACTCGCCCTACTCACTCTACGAGGGACTTGCTGGCACCGCTTGCTTCCTTGCCGATTTTATCTTGCCGAATAAGGCTCATTTTCCCTTTCAAGACGTTTTCTAAGATGCGAAAAATGATTTGCGTTTTATCTTACATTTGTTGTGAATATGCATTTATGCGTTTATAAACATATCGATAATCTCGAAATTATTGAAACTGTGATTTTTTAAACAATTGACTATAATGTTTCTCTCCTTCTGAAAATAAAATATTCAATACTCATTATCTCACACCATAATGTGAGTGGTTTTTAATTTTGTTTTAAAGTATATAGATATATATTTACGCATAAGTATATTTGTCTGAGTACATAATTTGTAAATATATCTTAATGTGGATTTGTAAATATATATTAATAAAATGTGTGTAGATAAGAGAAAAAAAGTACTGTACCATAGAGAATAGTAAGAGAGAACTATGTACTATGTATCCGTGTGTATAATTAAGTTAGTTGTTTTCATCAGCAAATAAGATTGAAGGTAATTGAACAGTGTCGCGTGATTGAGTAAATTACTAGAATTACCGGAGCATTTATAATATGTCACGTGACATTGTATCGATTTCACTTACTGGGAAAAAAACATTATGGAGTACATATTCATAATCCGATTTTATATTTAAGATCACTGTAAATTTATCTTAAGATCGTTCTAGTCGTCTTAGCTACAGATCCATCTCAAAGTAAACTTAAGAGCTGAAAAAAATAAAATTTGAAATTATGAAATTATGGAATTTGAAATTATTTGTCTGTGTTTTTATAAAGAATGAGGAGGCAAATCTTTCTCTTCCTTTTTCATAGAAACTCATTCATTTCAATTTATTAGCAGTGTACATGTGTACGCATGCGTAGGTCGATCAGCTGATTCTTATTCAATCCTCGCATAATGGTCGCGTTCAGCAGATTCAACAATTGCTGAATTGTTGTCTTGTCAAAACTCGACATTGATTAGTTGGTTCTAAAAGTAAGAGCCAATCATCGATTCGATGCTGCAAAGCAGCTTGTTCTGCTGAACGCAGCCAATGTATCTAGAAGAAATGAAAAAAAAGAGGGATTTCCAGTTATAAGAAGAGGGCTGTTAGAGCGTGTGCTCCAAGAAATCGCATTGATGGTTGAAGGACGCATCATAACATAAAAAAAAGCAGTGAAGTGCAAAATTGAATGGTTTCGTTAATTTTTCATTGAGTTATTACTGCTTATTACAATCATTTACATCATTATCATACATGTATGTATATATTTTGTAGTGTTGTGTATATATGTTAACGTGATCAACATGTTGTCAACATCAAAAGACTCGGATTTTAAAGAAGAAAATAGAACTCTAAAGATTGTAGAGCGACCAACATTTATATTGAAAACAAGAGAGGGGGAAAGCAGGGCTATATCTCCTAGTCAACGAAATGGAAATAAGTATACAAGTTTCTTAACTAATATTATATATAGAGTGAGAGCACACAAATTTTAATGAATTTCTCAAAGATGTCTTAACTGGTCCAGTTTTATAGTACACACAATATACACAATAAATTGGTTTTAACACAATTGATCCATTTTTCAATTACAAAATCTATCAAATTTTTGCACTTACTCATTCAATATATAGCATATATAATAAATTTTACAATAAATTGTATTGACTTTATTGTTTTTAGATCACAATAATTAAAAGAAAAGTTAGTTGATTTTGGAAATATTAATTGTTTTTTATGTAAATAAATATATTTCAAATACCTTGGAAAAAACTTATTGGAAATTAATATAAAAGTACTTTGCAGATTAAAGAAAACTTTCTTATATTAATTTTGAAAAATGGTTTTCTTGTTAATTATTAATGTAGTTAACTAAAGCTTAACCAATAATATAATTTAGAAATTCTTTTAGGAAGGATGCTGAGATATCTTCAGGAACAGCAACAAAGATACAAGAGTGTAAGTAAAATGTATAAATGTGAAATAAAATAATAATAATAATAAATAATACATTCTTCAAGATATTTATAAATTGTTTGTGTCATAATAACAGCATAATAATATGTAATGTAAATTTTTTTATAAATATATAAAATACATTTCAGCAATTCGTTCACTTTCTATATGTCCTGAAATGACTGCTTGTACTAAACTTATGGACAAAACCATGCAACTTATTGAGAATCCGATAGATTACCTGTATGATCAGCAAGATTTTTTAGTTATTGGTTGTTTAGGTACACAAGGTGTTGGCAAATCGACAATTATGTCATTACTAACATCAAATTACATGTATGTATTTCTTCTATTTCTAATTATTACTTATTTATTTTTTTATATTACAATTTTAATTTCTCTTACTATTAGGCCTGACATTTTTCAAGTTCAGAATTTGTCTAATTTTGAAAATGGGACAAACTGTACTAATGGAATAGATTTTTTTGTGACTAAAAATAGAGTTATATATCTGGACACTCAGCCAATTTTTTCTGGATCTTTAATTGATTATTCTGCATCTTTTGATCAGAAAAAAGCTTCAGTGGATTTTGTGAATACTGAGTGTAACTTGGAGCTACAATCACTGCAATTTGCAGCATTCCTGTTTTCAGTATGCCATGTTATTTTATTTGTGCAGGATTGGTTTGTTGATCCAAACTTGCTGAGGTAGTTATATACACAAAAGAAACATATACTTTTTGTATAATGAAGTAACGTTTTATTTATTCAAGAAGCTTGCAATAAACAAATATCTTTTTATTTTTTATATAGATTTTTGCAAACAGCAGAAATGTTAAAACCATCTTCGACAACAATTATGGATCAAGAATATGTAGAGTATTATCCACATCTCGTATTTTTGCACAATAAGGCAGACTTGCAAGATTTTAAGCCTGATACTATTGACAAAGTAAAGGTATCTGTTTTTTATCTTGTTCAACTTGATCCCAGTAAACTTAATTTTTTACGTTATTCTTTTGCCGTTGCTCACAACATACTAAATAGAAAATATTTATTAAAATTTATTTTGTTTTTAGAGATTTTATGATGAAATGTTTTCCACTTCTAAACTCCAAACTCACAGTGGTATAAATATGAGCCAGTGTTCAACAGAAAGTGGTCTAAATTTATTTTTAATACCTTCGAGAAGTAATGAAGGTAAAAGAAGATGCTATATCACAATTATACAACAAATGTGACAAAGATTATAAGTATGTGATGTCGTGAATGTTTCTTGCAGAAGAAAAAATTTTTTATGAGAGTGAAAAAGCTCTCATAGACAAGCTACGAACAAAGATATATGGAGTTACTAGAAATCCCATGACACCATCTGTGTTGACGGAAAAGAACTGGTAAATCTCAAAACATAGTTATTACTCTCGTTTAAAACATACATATGTAAATTAATGTGCTATCGACAGGTTTCATTACGTTTCAAAAGTTATGGAGGCAATAAAAAAAAGTCATCTATCATCTGACTATGGAAGATTAATGCCTTAAATTCAAGAGCCGCTTGCACAGACATGGAGGGAAATAGAGGTATAATTTTATTTGTCACTGTTCGCAAATTATGTCACTGTTAAATTATAAGATGTTTATTATAAAATACGTAGATATCGTATAAAATTAGAACAATGCAACAAGTGTTCATGAAGTTCAATTTATAATCCGCAATTATTATAGTATATACATATGTATACCATAATAGTTGTTTAAATAATTGCAAACTTTTCCACAGTAGTTTACAACGATGTTTCCTATTTATTTTCTTATTTCTAAATCTTTTATAAATGTCTAATTTTTATATCACGCATACATAATATAAAAGCTTTTATAAAGCAAATCGCCAAACATATTTATTCATAAGTTTTATCGTCTTTGAGATCTTTTACGAATAATCTTCCTGTTCACTATCAGCTTGTTGCATGGATGCCATTTGTGTGACAGCTTGCAATTGCTGCCATTGCTGCTGTTCCGCGACCGCTTGTTCTTCTCTCGCTTTGGCAAATAGCGCTTGCTGTTGTCGCAACAATTCCTCTTCCGGAATGCCTAAATTTTCCAATCTGGTACTTTGACGTCTTCTCTTAGCCGCCACCGCCTTGCAATCTCGTAATACAGCTTCCGCCTCCGCGCTGTAATCGCCGAAACCTAATTTTTCGAGAGCTTGCAGAACATGTTCCGCATTTATAGTCTTTTTCTGTTGTTGATTGCAGATTTCATTTGCTTCGGAAGAAAGCAAATGAATGAATTCTGTGCAGCAGTTCAAGATGAGTTCTCTGGACTCGTTCGCGACTCGCACGTGAGGCAAAATTTCCTTGATCATCTTGTTAATCGAGGCACGTGGGAGAGTAAGCTCGTCGTCGTCAGTCGGCGACATTGCAGCCGAGGCCATTGGGTTCCTGGAACGCGTCAAGTAACATTATGGAAATGTTTTTAAACATGTATGCGTATCATTCATTATTGTATCCAGTATTAAGAATGCAAACCTAATATCTGGATTTTATTACTTAAACATAGAAAAATATTATTCTTAAATACAAATAAACATTTTTAGAAGTTATTAAACACATTGAATAACGTAATGCAATATTTGTATTTTATATGTAAAAACATATATGAATGTATTGGTTTAAAAGAATCGTAAATAAAGTATTCGACACCTTATCAGTCCAAAAGCTTAATCTTGACATGTATTTAATGGTAGTGGATTATCAGATAAGATATTTTATACTAGCATACTTTGTCGTGGCTGATAAACACTTTAGTATCAATGGACATTGCTTTAGATAGCGATAGAAACTATATAATATATGCAATAAAAATACTTATATATATATCAGTCACATTGTACAAAAAATGAAATGTTCACAAAGTGGATCTTTACACACGATATAATTATTATATTGCTTTTATATTCTGAGACAACATGTGCTGCGACGAATACAAACAATACAAATGCGAATACAAACGTGATGAAATACGCTGGTATTGTAGAAAATATTACAGTACACGCATTAAAAGACGAAAGTTACGCAAATGACCATGATTCGTTAAAGTTACTGAGATTGAATGTATCCTGGATACCGCCAAAAGAAGGAAAAGAACCGTCGTCGTACAGGTAGACTAATTAATAAAATAATTATTGTTTTATGTATGTATGTGTGTTGCTACTGTATTTATATATTTATAAAAAGGAATTTATATATTTACAAGAAGAAATTGTGTGTGTGTGTATCATAAAAATTGAATATGAAATTTTATATGTTTACACAATTGCAGTGTTATTGTCACAAGTATTCCAAGAGAGAACGACACAAAAGAAGAATGTACAGAAGGTTCTGGATTTTATAATGTGCCGAATAAAAGTCCGTTCAGTCTATTAGTGCCACAAAATAAAGCATTGAACAGCATATCGGAAGTGCAAATACATCCGAATTGCACGTACAGGATACAAGTACACGCTAATCCAAGAGCTAAACCTGTAGGACAGTTACCAGAGGTAAGATTTTTTTTAAGACAAACATTTATGTAAGAAAATCACTTTCGTGGATGAGAGACATTACATTTACTGGATATGTTTTTCATTATATTACACAGGTCATCTACACAGTTCCGGAATGTATAGATCATAAATGTAGCTGTATAGCTGCAAAACTCAATTTGCCTGTTCCAAAGGTGGAAGTGACTCAGATGGAAGAAGGTATAATTGTAAATTGGAATGTCATGTCAAACAGTTCTTATATTCAGTCTTATGTGATCAGGTGAGATCTCTTTTCCCTCTACTTATTGCACAAATTATATTTTTGATCGTTTTCCTATTTGCACGAGATTTCAATTTTATTAATATATATAATATTTTCTCTCTCTCTCTCTTTTCAGTATTGGCGTGCCATTGTTGATTTCAAATGCAGGTCATCATGTGTACAATATTACCAGGATAACTAACGTAACTTCTACAACAGACACCTTTATTTGGGATTCAAAAATTGACGATCTGTATGTCGATATTAAAAGTGGATATAAAATATTTGTGGCAGCGATGGATCATCGAGGTTGTTTAGGAACACGAGGTGGCGTCACCGTAAATGTAAACAGAACTACATTACAGGGAAATAATATAGTATGTATTGTTTTAATTGCACAATGACAATTCATTTCCAAATGTGACACAAAGATAACTTATATAAATGTTCTTGTAGTACTTTCTGCTTACTGGTGTTGCTATTTGTGTTATATTAGGATTTATTATTATTATGTCAGTATATAAGAAAAATAAACATCGCTTGATATGGCAAACCTATTTCCCTTTAAGGTAAAGCGATCTGTCGAAATATTTTTTACATCAATGTATGTATCAATAGTATACTTTCTATATTCAAAATTGCTTTATTAGAAAACAAAGCGTGCCTGAGTTTGCATTTAAGCTGAATCAGTGGCCACATCTCGAGCGTCAGAAATTCAACATTAGTTTATATAAAGAACAAAAATCTGAGGTGAGTAGAAAAAGATGAATAAATATCAAAAAAATAATTCAAAAAGGATCGTAAATTTAAAAATATATTCACAAGTCTTATTACAGGAAGCTCACTGCAGCAAGACACAAACTGACAAATTTGAAGTATTATATGAATGCATAAATTTGATTCGTGAATTAGGAAGAGGACAGTTTGGTACAGTATACTTGGGCTCCTTGAATAATAACAAAGATACATTGGTAGCCGTTAAGATGTCTCAATGTCAGGATGTATACGACGAACCTGAAGCGAGGTACCAATTATTAGAAGAAATTAGAATGATGAAAACGGCTGGTTCTCATCCAAATTTAGTGAACTTCATAGGTTGCTGCACTTCACCGGATACTCCTGTATGCATACTTTTGGAATATATGAAAGGGGGAGATTTGCTTGCATATTTACACTCCAGAAGAAATATTGAAATCGACAATGTACTTTTGTGCACTTTTGAAAGAATTGTCTCTAGATATGCAAATATCATTGGCAAAGACAGGAATAAAGATGGGAATTTATATAGCGCAATCGAAAAGCAACAATTTTTACAGTTTGCACTTGATGTTGCAAGAGGAATGGAACATTTAGAAGCTGCAAAAATCACACATAGAGATTTGGCAGCTAGAAACATTCTTCTCACTTCAGATCTAACACTAAAGGTAATAGCTAATTGCTATATTATATATTGTAATTACTAAGAAATGTGATTTTCATGTAAATATTATAACAAGATTTGTTATGCGCACTTAGATTTCTGATTTTGGTTTATCACGAAACGGAGTATATGTAATAAACAATAACACGAGCAAAGTTCGTCGCCTTCCGTTACGTTGGATGTCACCAGAAGCAGTGCGTGATTATGCTTTTTCTACCAAAAGCGACGTGTGGTCGTTTGGTGTTGTTCTCTGGGAAATTGGAACTTTAGGCTCTTTCCCATATGCCACCATACCAGATGACGAGTTAATGCATTATTTAATTCAGGACAAATGTCGCTTGGCTTGTCCCGAAACTGTTTCTTCTGATATATATAAAATTATGTGCTCTTGTTGGGACACAATGTCACAAAACAGACCTACTTTTGCACAACTTGTTTCAGATCTACAGAGACTAAAAGAACCTACACATTCTGTACTTGAAAAAAACATGTACAATCCCTGTTATACTCTTCTATCTGCTATCTAGCATAACTTACAAGTTTTGCAAGTATGTGTAAAAACCAGAAAAAAAAAACTAATATTTTATTATAAAAATATGTGTTGATATTCTTTAATGTAATACTATGTGATATACTCTATATGTCATCACAGTCAACAGTAAATAAGCAGCAATATAAAGCTACAGAATAGTGAAAAAAATTTTATAGTGTATTTAACGTGTCTTCAACTCATGTGAATTTTTTTTTTGAATACTGTTCTTACAAAATAACAGGGTATAGGTTATGTCGAAGGAAAAATTACTATTTTTGTCACATTGCTCCAACACTGTCTATCTCGAATCTAAGATAAGATGACATATTGAAATAAACAAATTTACAACTTAAAGAAAGACTAAACTAGTAACTTTTCAAAATGTTTTACATGTAGGTTTCTTTAAAATATGACTTTTTTCTTTACGTTCACATATTTACCAAGTTAACTCCCACGTGTAAACAAACAACACCGTTACACAATTGACACTTCACAGCAATATGCAGCAATACGTCCGGTACATGTATTGTTTAATAAAACAATCGGTCTACATAGTAGTACTGTTCAATTGTAGTCACTTGTGATACCTTCAGCCAGTATATTGATTGAAATCGAATCTAATCTCTCACAATCTTGAGTGTAATACGGATTTTAAAATGTTATCGGGACTAATAAGGTTTGTCGATCTTTTTGTGTTTACTACACACAGTACGAAAAACAATTCGAATCTACTGAATTAAATGGTTTTATCGTACAGGTTTTAGCAGTAATTTATACAATTTCTTAAACAGATATGTTAAAAAATGGGCATATGGAATACATGTAAATGTATAAAATACATGTATGAGATAAAGTATACAACTTAACACACGTACAAGTATGATAAAATATTTATTTGTCGTCTTAGAAAATTATATTAACTCTAAAAATTATATTAACCAAAAGAAACTGTTCTTTAAAATTACATTATAGGGTTTTCGATCGGCACGAGTTAAATCGCTCCCGGAACGATATCAATTTGGCAAATGGATCAACTATATCGCTCTCGGGAAATTCAACTCGTACCGCTAATTAAAAACGCTATTTTCGCTTCTAGAGTTTACATGTGTGTTTTACAAGAAATAAATTGTAATATTAGTAAAATCTTTAAATCTAACGCATTTGTCTCCACCACGTGTACACATATCTATACGCCTATATAGGCTACGTTCGGGGAGCGCGCTATCCGCGCTATTTTCTCATTCTATCTTTGTTTTACATCTAACGAACGATAAAGAGAGAATGATGCAATAGCGCAGATAGCGCGCTCCACGAACGCAGCCATAGATATTTCGTCTGCTTCTTTTGTTCTTTTTATTTCTTTAGAACACGTTTTTAACAGTGAAAAAAATAAATTATTGTTTTCAACTTCAAAATCATTAAACTTAAATTATTTTTCTCAGTAGAGGCACGTTTCTTTTTCTCAAAAGTCTACAACAAAAAATGTTTCTGATCTTCCTCTTGCGAGCTATCTACATTATTTTGGCAATTTACATTTTGTTCTTGATAATACGATCTTATTTTGCACAGAGCGTTAAGAGTCTCGACGCTAAAACGATTTCTCTTTTCATTCTTTATCTCCATGATAAGAGAATATATTCTCTCCATGTAAGCGTCGGAATGCGGAATCGTAAATGCAATGTCGACTAATTTTTCCAGCTGCGGAAACTTGGGCTCGTCGCTGATATCTTTTCTCGCAAAAATTTTTCTCCACATATCGTCCACTTCTAATCTGGCCAGACTGTCTTTGCTCTCGTCATCGAATTCAGTTGACAAACTCACCCATTCAAACTCTAATTTGGACATGTCGAAATTTTCGCCGAAACGCGAAGCGATTTCTCTCAGATCCCGGATCATCCATCTGCTTTTGTAGCTCAACGCTACGTCCGAACTCAGAAAGTTTAATTCACGCAAAAATAGATCGTTGTGTGGCAATTTTGTCAACATCTCTTCCATCGCCGCAACATAGAAACTTAAACATGTGGATTTAATTTCATTTCTGTATTCGAACGGTTTGTTCTCCAAAAACAAATTACATTCGGGACCAACGTACAGTTCGTCCGCGGGTAAAAAATTTTCCGCAAGCAGATTGTTCGACGTGATGTTGTTCATGGCAACGGGTAACATGAAATTGCATCCCACTTGCTTTATCAATTGTTCACAACTCTTTGCTAACTTGTGAATTACAATTTTTTGCGTTTGCAACAACGCGTGAAATCTGTCGAAGAAGATCAAAATGTATTTTAAAAACAATACGTAAGCCTTACATTTGTCATTGTTCAACGTGTCGAAAATAAGTTTAGCTGCTTTGCTCTTCTTTCCCTCGCTTTCTGTGTAGAAATAATTCCTCAAAAATTCCCAATTATCGAGAATCTTCACGACGTGTTTGTGCAAAACGAACCATTTCGTCTCAGAGAGTTTTAAATTTTTCCACGATTCAGGATCGAAAGATTCGCACATCGTATCTGATTGTTCGGCGATGCTGAGCGATGCGGAATCAATTTCACTGCTTATCTGGTTATCTTTTTGCAATGTCTTTTGCGCATTGGTGATATAACTGCTTATAGAGTTCAGGATAGTCACGATTGAATACGGCAATTGTGAAATCGCTTTCTTCACAATCTCACCAAAGGAATGGCTGATACCGTTCAGTACTACAAGAGTCGGCACCTCTTCTTTAAGTTTGCTCAGAAACAAGTCTCTACTTTCCACGGACGAATCGTCGCAAAACATCATTCCGACAATATTTTGCAACGGTATTTCGTGTTTTTCAAAACAAGTTTTAAATTTCGCAAAAATAGTTTCTCCAAAGCAAATGTCCGAAAAATCTAATTCTACCAGTTCCAACAATTCCGTTGCACATTTTTTCGTAAGCGGCGATAAGTATCTCACGAGAATGGGAAAGAATCTTTTGTTACTAGCACCGGATATTTCTGCACCTAGCAGAATGGAAAATCTTTGATCTCGTAAAAATGTAACTAATGTTGCGGTTTTGTTTTTGCCAATATTTCTTACAATGTCTGTGCACTTGGTTCGAGACAGTCTCACATCTCTCGCAATTATCGAATCGGAGAAAATGTCCTTCATTAGAGGAACGAAGTGATCTATCGCATCTAACGGCACATTGTGCTCCGCAAAAAAGGCTGATAATTTTTCCTCAACGCTCTTAACATTGGCAGTATGGTTCTTAGGCAGCACGTAATCTTCACTTACGAGCAACGACGATGACGGAGATTTCGGATCACTGTCTTTCTTTTTGGCCAGAATTACATTGTTAATGTGGTAACGTCGATTTGCGTGTTTAATTAGTTCCGATTTGCTACATGTCAAACTGACTTCGCACAATGTGCAATAAGCTCTCTGATCGTCCTGATGTGACCTTAACCATCCTCTGCATTGGTGCAGATTTAGCCAAGAAACTTGAAACTTCCTACGTTTTTTGCTCGGAATCTTTTCGACGTTGTTTTTGGGGGTGTTTTCACTTGGTGGATTTACACTTAGTGTATCTTCACTTGATAGACCTACATTTATTGTTAGTGGATCTTCACTTGGTGAATTTATGCTTAGTGGATCTTCACTTGGTAGAGTTACACTTAGTGGATCTTCACTTGGTAGAGTTACACTTAGTGGATCTTCACTTGGTACATTTATACTTAGTGGCTCTTCTTTTAGTGGATTTGATTCTTGCGATTGATCCTGATCCATGTTTCTTGGTTGCCAGTTTAAAAAAATGATAGGTAGTGGACACACAACTAGAAGAAAAAATACTCTTACAGTTTGCAGTTTTTTTATCTTTCATGATTAATTATTGTATTTATTTATATCTTTCATTATTAATTACTGTATTCATTTGTATCTTTCATTATTACGATTGCTCTGAAAATCAAAACATAATATATACAGATTAACACACAAATACACATGTATATATATACATTAAAAAAATACAAAAGAAAGTAAAGCTTTTATAAACTTTAATAGTTTAGCAGTTAATCATTGAAGTACTTACACAACTGACGTCGACTACCGGAAAAATTTACTGCTGTCTACGCTGCTTTGTTTTCAGCAAAGGCAGAAAGAATGATTAGCGTTAACAAGGAAAGAACATATCAACCGCTAGAGTTGCCAGATCATGCCAGATCTGCTGTGACCTGCTGCAAGATCGGGGAACGACCAACCGTCACACACACAGATATTTTCTACGTGTAGCCAATCGGCTAGCGTTGACCGTTCACGGATACCACATTGCATCTGTAGTGGTTGATTGTTCGTTCCCTTCAATCTGGCAGCACTGACTTCAGCTAGACGAGACGCGACTGCGACCGAATACATCCGAAATAATGCGAAACCAAGGATCGCACGTGTTAGCAGTGTTAGCGCAGAGTATCAGCAGATACGTATATGTTACTGTGTAGTTCTAACCGCATTAAATAATCCAGAAATAAAATGAATAAAGATTCAGAAAAAGTGGTGAAATCAGATAAAATAGTGAAACGTGACAAAAAGGCTAAGAGAGGGATAATATATTTGTCTACAATTCCGAAATATATGAACGTTACAATGATTCGAGAGATATTTTCCGCTTACGGGGAAGTGGACAGAGTGTATTTGCAGCTAGATGAAAGTAATTGGTCTTATGCTTATAATGTTACATATCAGTCTTTTTTGTGTGTGCATAGTGCATATATATTTTATAAACTTGCAAACTTGTTTTAGGTCCACAGTCAAACGGTACAAAGAAACACAAGAAAGCAATCAAACATTTTTCGGAAGGTTGGGTGGAATTTAAGAAAAAAAAGGTAGCAAAATTTGTAGCTAGAACAGTAAATAACACTCAAATATCCACAAGAAAGAAAAGTAAATTCTACGATGTCATATGGAACATAAAGTACTTGCCTAGGTAATGAATAATTGATTTAATGTTTACTGGCTATATGTCTCTTCCTGGTGAAACTATTAATAATAATTATTGTTTTTTGTTTTTCTTTTGCAGGTTTAAATGGGTTCACTTGTGTGAACGCTTAGCATATGAACGTGCGGTTCACAAACAGAGACTTTTGACTGAAATAGCACAAGCTAAGAGAGAAGTTAACTTCTTCTCTTATAATGTAGATAGAAGTAAAAAATTGCGCAAGAAACAAAACCAAGGAGAAGAGGTATCATTCACATTACCGGATGTTAAGCAGAGAGATACTGATGGTGAAATAAGAAGTAAAAAACCTCAAACGCAAGAAGACAGAACAGAATTCCTTAAATCAATATTTGGATAAAATGCAAGTGTAACATACAAGTATGTGTAAAAAGTTTTATAAGTTTTATTATAGACAAATATATAATTTATAAAAGATACAAAATTTTATTAGAAAAATATTCAATTTTTTGTGCTCTGTAAATATATATATATATATGTATATGTTCAACAAATAAGTATGGATTATAAACACATAGCCCGTATATAAAATACAATGTTCAGTAAAATGTTAAATACATAACAAAAACTTAAGTTGATATATTCATAATCCGGTTTTATATTTAAGATCGTTTTATCTTCAGATAGAGTCGTTTCATTGGTTCCAGAACAGCTGAAGAAAAATTTAAGATGATTTAAATATAAGATTTGACTATGAATCAGCCTTAGTTATGCGGTACAGTAGACTATACGATGAAAAGCTCCATTTTTTTTTTATTGCCCTGTGATGTTTGCCTCCTTGAGTGTCCCATATTCCAAACCTCAAAATCACGTTAATAATTTTCATATTTTTTGTGCACAATATATATCTTTCATTTTTAGTTTTTAAATACTGTTCAATAGTTTCTGCGCTTCTTGCTTTGCTTGCTGATCCTCGTCATTTTTTGCAGGAAACTCGGCAGCTCTTTTTAAATATTCTACGGCTTCCGTCTTCCGATTTAGTTTCAAAAATGTTTTTCCTAACATTAATAAGTTGCGACTGTAAAAATTTGGATCAACTTTCTCAGCACTTTCGTAATATGTCAATGCTTCTTCAAAAGTCGAAGTTGGTGGTTCTTGAAATATAACAGAAGCTATTTTTCGTTGATACCATGGTAGATTTGCAATCTCATAGCACCAGCATCCAAGCATGTAAAGTGTTGTTGCGTCATTTGGGTTTAATTCTGTTGATCTCTACAACAGAGAATCTCATAATCAAATCTTTTATGTCTATTAAATTATTTTTTACATCAATTTCAAAAATGTAATATTTTGACATTTTTACAAGATTATACAATATTGGATTAAATTATTTATGAAATATCTTACCATCAAATGTTTTTTAATGTTATACAATTCTTTCGTATGGGCTTTTACACCTTCAAGAGTTCCTTTGCTGTTCAGAAATAACGACATCCATTTTTGGACAGCGTAGTGGTCTTCTTTTATATCAAGGGCTCTACATATCAAATCATATCCTTCATAAATCATCTTTTTTGCTTCAATGTCAGAAGCTGTTTCAGACATTTTATAAATGGCCCTACACAAACGCCATAAGATTTCAACATCTTCGCTGTCCTATGTAAATATATACAAAAGTGTATATTATGCATACACACACACATAGATACATATAATAAAAGCTAATTACTTTATAGGTGTATAAAAGATTGTACACACTGATGTAATCTCCTTGATCAAATAATGTATCAGCTCTAGCAAGAAGAACTTCTTTTGTACTATTTGTTTTATCATCATTTTTAGGTTTTATAAGACCCCACATCCCCATTATAGTAAATAAAGGAAATGTTATAGACAGATCTCTACTAACTTGCATATTATTGTTGTGCTGAAAATTTATATATACATATATATATATATAAAATATGTACAACACATATAACATATATATTTTTAATATGTACCTGATACAATGGGCGGAAACTTTTACATAAAATAGTTCTTCTATATATAATTTTGCTGTAGTTTACAACACGATATAATCTTTGAAACAACATTTTGTACAACTTTTGGAATAAGCTATTAATAAGATAAATTTAACTATAAAATTATAGAATAAAATAATTATAGATGAGACGATAACAAGAGACAATATAAACTATAGATAATCAAGTACAAAGTTCGATTTCTAAATCAACATCATCTACAAGTCTGACTTTTTTATTACTTGTCAAGACTTGTAGCCATTAGTTGGCTACAAAACTGTGTGTACTTTTGTGTTCTGCTGAACACTACTATTGTATAAAATATATTTTAAACAATGTATATAAGAAAATGTTTCAAATAAATATTACTTTTATTTTAGAGCTATTTCAACATTTCCACAAATGATTTTTTTCCACGTCAAACTTTTATGCACAACAGATCAAATAGAAAAAGCTATATCTGTCTCTTTCCACATTGTCAGTATTGTAATCTGCTTGATCGAGTTGAAATGTCTCTTTCCAACCATCTGAATGTTTTGCTAATTAAACGCTTTTGGATTCATTCGACAACCAATGTGGCAAGCCAGTCGCGCATGATAAGTTCCACTTGGTGCTCGCAACGATCGCGTGGATTCAGAATCATTTGCTGCGTTCAAAACAAGCACTGTCTTGTAGCAATAGAATGTGATTGGCTCTTACTTTTTGATTCATTCTTATTATAGAAACTCGACTTAAGGATAAGACTATATAGTGAATAATTCCCAGACTGTCCTAGATTACGTTTCTCAAACTTCCTGGTGCCTCCTGGCTGGTAGTGTGTGCCGTTTCTACACATTTCATATTTTCCAGAAACTGCGTGCTATTTTGTGTCAAATTCGTGAGATCAGCGTGAGAAAACGTAAGTCGCGCTTTATGCGTGAATTGAAGAGAAATCGTCCGCACTTGGTGAGTAAAAGTTCACAAATTCTTCGTTGAAAATTGTTGGCTTACACACGAGTAATTTGCTATTTACGACTTACATTTTCTCCAACAATGGAGGACTTTGATGGAACTACATAGTTTATAACCAAAGCTAAGTGCGTATTACGCGCGCTTATCTCTACAGTTATGAAAAAAAAATATTTGACGTACATATGAGAGCGTATTGTTGCTAAGCTTGTGTATTTCGTGAATTGCAAAGTGTGGAAATTGAATTTATTCGAATAAGAACGTAGTTTTTCCGTACTTTAAACTAAATTTGCCTAACCTCTTTTTTTTTAGATTCAATGTCACGTTAAATAATTCATAAGACTTCTAACATTTTTTAAAATTATCAAGTTCTAAACTTTGTTTTTTCTAGTAATTTTATTTTTTGGAGTAATATTGAACCTATGTCTCAAATAATTTGTGAACAAAATTGATTGTACAAATGTATCAAGAAGCATAGTAGTATACTTCTGTTACACAGTATACAAATGTTTAATCACAGAGATATATATTTTCATGTGCAGGATTTTAATTTTACAATTGTTTTATTATATTTCAGGTTATTTATAAGTAAGAGGTTCTGTTGCAACCTGACTTCATTATGTTTGGTCAAACTGGGAATACATCCTTTAGTATGTATCACAAAAACTTAGATAGATATGAATGAAATGAGAGACACTTAGACAAATATTTTACTGAGATATGCAATTTTTTAGGTGGATTTAACACAGCAACACAAAACAGTCCATTTGCTCAATCTGCATTTGGCAAACCTATTACTACAACAAGTTTTGGTAGTGGTGCAGCCCCTGTATTTGGTAGTAGCAATACTTCACTCTTTAGTTCTAAGCCCACAGGCTCTACCACAGGTGGTTTGTTTGGCAATAATGCAACGCCACCAGCATTTAGACAGCCAACTACTCAACCATCCTTTGGAGGTATCTATTCATGAACCTGTATTGGCATATATATAACTACAAAGCATTTTCTTGCATATTTTTACAGAGTTATGGAATATTTTATGATTGTTGCAGGCTTTGGAACAACAAATACGAGTACTAATCTTTTTGGCACTCAACAAAATACCGGCACAAATCTCTTTGGCACAAGTACAGGGACTTCAGCATTTGGTCAGGCAAACAAGCCTGGTAGTTTCAGCTTTGGAACAACATCTGGGACTAATTTGTTTGGACAACCGCAACAAAATGCGCAACAAACTACTCCTTTTGGTCAGACCAATACTACTACAAACACAAATCTGTTTGGCACAACTACAGGTAAGATAAGAATACAATTGCGCATTATTTGTGTTACGTAAAATGTATACGTTTATATCATTTGATAGACATAATTAGTAATTCTTTGATTTCTTTCTGTAAAGGTTTTGGTAATACTACTACTACTACCGTACCAACTGGTACTGTAGTAAAATTTACGCCTGTTATTACGACTGATTCTATGTCAAAAAATGGAATATCACATAGCATTTCTGCGCGACATTGCTGTATTGCAGCTATGAAAGAATATGAATCAAAATCATATGAAGAATTACGTTTTGAAGATTATCAAGTAGGCCGAAAAGGTACATTGTAGTTTTTTTTTAATTCAACACTATTGTTACAAGAAAAATAAAATGTTTTTCTTTATTTCTTCTCTTTTCTTCCAGGTCCGCAAACGGGACTTTTTGGAGCTCCGGCACAGACATCACCGTTTGGTAGCACAACAGCTGGTACTAGTACAGCTGGCACAGGTAAATCATGACGTATAAACATTTATGATATTTGCACACAAGCATACAATAATTGTACAATTATTTTAATTATTATATAATTATTTTAAGCAAAAGAGAGGTAACTTCTTTTGTTTGTTGAAGGTTTTGGATCAATGACTGGTGGATTTGGCACTACTAGCCAGTCAGGGTCCACGGGACTGTTTGGAAAACCTATCACTAATTTTGGAACACCAGCAACTACAACAACCAATAGTTTTGCGTTTAATAGTACACCTACTACAAATCTTTTTGGTACTAATACACAAACGAAACCATTTGGAACAGCAGCTCCGACGCCACTTTTCGGCGCGAGCAATACCAACCAAACTGCCGGCACAGGTTTCGGTAGCATCAATACCGGACAGAACACGGGTTTTGGATCTGCCTTTGGCTCCGCACAACCCAATCAGAGCATCGGATTATTCAATCAGAACAAGTCTGCTTTTAACATCCCATCGACGTCAGCTAGTACCGGATTTACTGGTTTTGGCCAACCGGCTACAAATAATACCGCCGCAACGTTGTTCGGCAACAAAACCACTACTGCCGGTTTTGGAACAACTTCTACATTTGGTGCAGCAGCACCTTCCACATTTGGAACTAACACAGCTTTCAATTCGGGTTCCAACACGGGTTCCTCATTATTTAACTCGTCGTTTAAACCAGCTGGACAAACGTCAGGATTTTCCTTCGGAACTACACCTGCATCGTCAACCGGACTCGGTAGTTATTTTTTTTATTCAGTGTTTAATCATTAATTTAACATAAATTTTATTATCTGCATTTTGCATACAAGAGTGCCGTGTTTATCTTCTATTTCATTAAATAAATAAATAAATAAACGTGTGCAGGTACAACCACTGGTTTGAGCTTGGGTGGCGGAACTTCGTTATTTGGACAGCAAAAGCCAGGAAGTCTATTTGGAAGTACCGGAACTAATACAACTTTTAGCAATCCTGGAACATTTGGATCTTCAACTTTTGGTACTAGCTCGAACATGATGTCTGGAACAGGAATGGGTTTACTTAATGGAGGGTAAGGCGTTTATATCTCTTCTAACGCATATCACTTTCTTGATTATTTAAAAGATTTTCATGATTATTGTTTATTTTTAACAATTATTTCAGGATGGCATCAAACCAAACTAAAACAAACAGCTCAGTGCCAGTGCATCAACATATATTGGCTCTTGTTTCTGCACCATTTGGCGATTCACCGTTATTGAAGAATCTTTTACCAGTAAATATTGTTTCTATGTATTTTAAGGTATTACGTTGAGACGCACATAAAGAATTATTGTAATAATTTTACAGGCATCCGGAAAGACCGAAGAACTCTTGAAACCTACAAATCCAACGTCGAAAGTACTGAACAGTCCGCAGTATAGAGTTACTGCCAACACTAAATCTCCAAAGATCAAAGCAAGAGTCGTCAGTTCTGCACAACTATCTAAGGTAACAAATAAAGATGATGTAAGTATCTAAGGTAAATTTTACATAACATACACATGCAGACCGTTATTTTTCTACATATATTAAATAACTTATTTCTATATGTTTTAGAAATCATTATTCGATGGTCTCGAAGAGGAAGATCCCGTCTTGATAGACGCTTTTCAACCTCGACCGAACACGAAACGTTTGGTATTGCGACCAAAATCGGCGACAAATTCTTCCATTCAGTCTACGGAAAACGATGAGACTGTGGTGAAAAACGGCAGTATCGACGATAGGACGGACACATCAAATTCAATAAACAATACTAGTATCGAGATTAATAATAAAGAAAATCACAGCCAAGATAATAATCGAATTGCAAACGATCGACGGTCATCCACGTCTTGGTAAGATACAGCTTGCAAGTTTTCTTGAGACAAACATTACAAAAATGTAAGTTCGAGCTGCTTTTTTATTTAAATTTGCGTTTGCAGGTTAAAATCGTCACTTCCACGAAGAAACACAGTTCTCGACGATAACATGTTTGAAGGACAGCAATCGCCATTTTCCGGAAAAAATGTGTCCGAAGAAATAAATAACACGGTGGCTGAACTGAGTCCACAACATAATTCGTCAAACAACGTGAATCATTCCGATACGATTAATTCGACCGAGATACCATTGAATTCCACTTACGACGATAAGAGCTCAGCAAATCTCACAATGCCAAATGCAGGTAAAAATATCTCGGCAAGTGCGACAATTTATATTGTATGCAATAAGAGATTATTCTCCAAGACTATTTTTCTTTTTAGATTCAAGTCAGGAAACGGAGGAAAATTCATTCTCACTGTTACAACCGAACAGGACAAACATGGCCAAAGTCACACTACGACGAGCGGGTTATTACACCATTCCGTCGCTCGATAAACTGGACGAGTTCGTTCGTGGCGAGACCTGCATTGTACCGAATTTCACCATCGGCCGCGAAGGTTACGGCAACGTGTACTTTCCGGACTCGTTTGATGTGTACGGTTTGAACCTCGATGAAATCGGTAAGTTTGTAAAACTGTATCAGTTAAATTATTGCGCAACATTGCGACATATTACATCTCATTGTATTTGATGTTGTAGTTCATTTTCGACACAAAGAAGTAATTATTTATCCCGACGACGAAAAGAAACCGCCGGTTGGACATGGCTTAAATCGAAAGGCGCAAGTCACGTTGGACAAAGTTTGGCCACATGACAAGTCGCTGCACGAACCGATCACGGATCCGCAGCGTCTCGCCGCGATGAACTACGAAGGAAAATTGCGCAGGGTGTCCGCGAAGCACGATACTCGTTTTCTCGAGTATCGACCCGAGACCGGATCATGGGTCTTCAAGGTCGATCATTTTTCGAAATACGGTCTCACCGACTCGGACGAAGATGACAATCAGGTTCCACCGGCCTCGGAAGCGAAAAAACTGAAGGGGTTTCCTGCACCTCTGCAGAAGGGAAAACCCGTCGATCCGCTGACGAATAAGGACGCGATTAACGGGACTGTTAACGGGACCGTTGGCGGTGCAACATTGAGAAATGGCAAACATCCGGATATCGAGAGCAACTTTTCGGAAGAAACTCAGCTTCGATTTTCTTACGGCGGCTTCGAGAATCGAGATATGATCGTCAGCCCAGTCAGAGAAATGTCGCTCGGCCATTCTCCTTTCGCTTCCAAAGACTACAGTTACGAGAAACAGACGACCGGCAGCCCGGTCGGGGATAACGCTCGTGTTGCTGGTACCGACAGTCACAAATTGCAACTTATGAAAGCGAGTTTTTTCGACACGAATGACGACGAGATGAACGAGGAGATGGACCACGACATACTCCCAACTGTGCAGAAAACTTTAACCCGCTATTTACCGGATGTTATCGAGGCTAAGAACGACGAGGTTCCGTACAACGTAACAACGTTACGATCTAATTTGATCACAAGTGACATGTCGTTTTCCACAAGCCAAGAAGGTATGCTCTTTGAAAGAATTATACTGAGCAGGAAATCACACACGCCGTCGTATGTTGAAGTGAGAAAGAAGAAACACAGTGTCGAGAGAGCGATTGTGGCACCCGCGGTCACTCCCGTGACGAATGTGCTGAAGTATCACTACGAAGTTGTACCGCTCAAAGAGTCCAGACTGAGCAAATTGCACTTTCGTTGCGTCGCCGACACGGGCATACAAATGGGTAGGACATTTCGTCCGAGCTGGGGAGCTGGTTTAACATTGCTGTCGCTGAGCACACAGGAACAGGCGAGCAAGATGCAACTGCAGAACACGTTCAGTCAACTGAGTCACTACATTTCCGGCCGCGTTGCCGGTGACACCTCGTCAACGGCGATTATTCAGCGTCTACAAATTCTCGGTGGCAACGAGGACGACATGAAAACATTCGCGGATAGCATAGAACGTCACCTGAGAATCCAGCTGGATCATTGTGTGATGGGTCACGATGGTGATTGTCCTACTTTCGACGTAGCCACGGATAGCGCTAACGAAGCGCTGCAATTGCATTGCACGTTGGCTCAGGATTTTGCGGAAAAGGACCAGAGACTGAACGAGGACTTCAGTGACGAACAACCGTATCACAGTATCACAGAGCAAACTTTTCGTCAGTACGCATGTACTGTATGGACGCTTTGCGTGGCGCTTTGGGGCCATTATCCCAATCAGGATACGACACTAACGAATAGCACTAACGAAGAACACTATAACGTCATGATGAGAAGAGAAGCGATAGGCGAATGGTTGAAAAATGTGGTGCAAAAGACGGTCGAGCAAGAAATTAAGAAAAACGTCAGTGATGCAACCAAGAACTCTCACGAGAAGATAATATTGTCATTGCTATCCGCCTGCAAGCTAGAGGACGCGTGTGAGGAAGCACGTAAGGTCGGAGATCATTGTCTGGCGTTACTGATGGCTCAGTTACGTAGCGGCATGCCGATCAAAGAACTGATCAAGCGACAACTCGCATTGTGGCAAGAGACCAACGTGGACGAGTATCTTACCATCAATCGGCTGAAATTGTTCATGCTGGTGGCAGGTGAACCGCTTATCTCCAGCAAACAAGGGACTATCAACGTGTGTGAGGAACTCGACTGGAAGCGAGCTTTTGCCATTCATTTGTGGTACTTATCGCCGCCGACGTGCTCGATCACGGACGCATTGGATTTGTACGAGGCCGCGTTTGACACGACGGAGACTCAGGTATACGCAGCGGCGCCAGAACCCAAGTACAAAGAGAACGATTATGACGCCGAGTTGACTAACGGCAAACGTATATACGATCTGTGCTTTCATCTTTTGAAATTATACTGCACGGGAAATCACAATCTAGGACAGCTTCTAAATCCGCTAACCTATACCGCTAATCCCCTGGATTACAGGTTGAGGTAAGCTTTGCATACGATTACGTCGTATATATAATTCAACCGAATATGCTTT
>QVOA01008520.1:0-18476 GCA_014825685.1 Pseudomyrmex cubaensis | reverse complement strand
ATATATATATATATATATATATATATATATATATATATTATATATATATATATATATATATATATATATATATATATATGTGTGTGTGTATTGATGTTTTCTGTGTGCATTTCTATTGCGTCAGTGTCGTTAACCGAGAAAGCCCGCGATCACAAGATAAATGTACGCTCCAGCGATTCCGAGCATGAATTGACGTCAAAATCGACCTTGATGCAAATTAGCGATTTTACAACGTGGTAATAATTATTTCTGCGATGATATCCTGATGATTATCAGATACTATTGTTTCATTCGTTGCGCCATCACTTAAGAACATTGCTCGAATTTACTTGCATCTGCCGAAGGATTTTCCCTACGCCGTTCGTTTCCCCCTCATCGCACTCGCCACCTCGCTTCATCGCGATGAAGGAAAAGCGTAGCGCTTAGGAAAATCCTTCGATTGTTGCCAAAGTACATTCGAGTATTGAAATTTAAGAACATACGTAGGACGTGTAAAAGTAACAAAATCTCGTTTTCTTCGTTCACGAGAATTCTCGAATAATTGTAGTAATTCCTTTTGTTCCGGAAAAAGTTTGATTGGATATATCATACTTCTTTTTTCTCACTGCGGCTTTTATAATCCTCTCTGTACTTTAATGCACCGTAGGAATTTAATTTGCATTAATTATCAGCGCGACGGAAGAACTGTTTGAAATCGTTTTTATCAAAGCAAGCTTCCTTGTGTGTTAACGCGTTGCCGGAGAGACGCCGGTGACTGTGAACGAGATTTTAAGAATTCAATTATTCAGGAAGTTACATTTTTGAAAACAGGAGACAAATTTCGTTTTTGTCCGTCGAATAAAATTTCTTTCTCTCTCTCTGTGTGTTGCGAGAACGCACGTTCTCGCATTGTTTGTCGCACGCGAAAATTCATCGTGAAACGCGCAAACTTGCAACCTCCCCCCTCTTCCTCCCCCGATTTGGTTACGTCGAGAAAATTACATCGATTAATGCGAAAAATTCAATATCGCGACACGATCATTTCACATAATTGAATCGGTATAACAACGTATGCGCGCAACAACATTCGGCAAAGTCATAAATCATTTCAAAATAAGTCAAATACGATTTGCAATAGTAATTTATCATTCTTATTGATCGCGTATTGTGTTATATATCGCAGATACAAAATTCATGTTCACCGAAAAATGAACGGCAGGAAATATGTACATTATCATCGTCAAATGTAATATCACTAGTGTTACATGACGGAAACGGAATATATAAGAGCAATCGTTCATTACTCCGACTGAACATGCGAATTCATATCGTGTCACATTCATCCTTCTTGATTGCGCATTTATCGCGGAAAAGTCGCTGCAAATTTATGAAGAGAAATATGTATGTACATGCGTGAACTCTGAAATCAGTTAAAATAACATGGCCGACACAGTCACTTTCGTAATTATTGTTGATCCCTCTTGATTCGAGCAGCGTCTTAATTAAATCTCGCGCAATCTCACACAAACGAGTTTAGCGAGCAAACAACAGAGATATTTTAAGCGAAATTAATTCTTTCTTTCGCTTTCTTCCTAACCGAATTGGCGACAACACGCGCGTGTTATTAGATATTCGCACGAAGGATCGTCGCGCGTAGAGACGCATCTCCTTTAAAGGAGAAATCGAAAAAAAAAAAAAAAAAAAAAAAAAAAAAAAAAAAAAAAAAAAAAAAAAAAAAAAAAAGAGGAAACTGCGACGCAAAGCGTCGCTCATTATACGCTTGTGTACCTGTGATTGTTAGATAACTCAAATTACCGAGATATCGCCATGTCTCGTAAAATCATTCTGATGAAACGTGCGTCACAGAGTAACGGGGGATTGCGCGCGGCGACTTATCGCTACTAAGATTCTCTTGAACTCGAGAGAGATTATTATATAAAGACCGATGCCGCTGAGAAGCACCGCAGTGTTCGCTTCAGACGGAAGAGAGAACGGGAAAGCTCTCTAAGATCTATTAATCGTTCCTCGCGATATCACTTGTAAGCGTACGCTGCTTTTTACAACAAGCCGGTTGACCCGCGTAATTCATTAATTACACGGCGGTGGAAATTATTCACACGCTTTTTGCAACACGCTTGCTCAACAGCCGTTGAACGATCGTCCGATTGTTTTGATCAATAACTGTAGGACTATTCGGAGTAATAATTATGATCAGAGAAGTGTGTGAATGTGTCGCTCTGCACTGTAGTTACTTAAAAAAAAAAAAAAAATTACAAATAAAGTGATAAATATGCTTTGGAATTAAACAAGATATGATGCAAAAGTGAAAAACATAAGATGGGATTAGATTGACAAACATTATTTTAAATTAAATCTCTGCTGAGATGAAATAAGATAAATATTTTCTCAAAAAAATTGCAAATCCCGCTAAAACGCCCCCGTGTTTTCATAATGACCTCGCGAATATCGGGATTATATGTACAAAGTGGCCTGATACACGCGCGCATATACACACAAGCGATTGCCGCGATTACTTTTTATTCCCCGAGATAAAAGAAGGGTCGGTCGCTCGAGACAATCGACCCTGATCGTCACTCGATCGCGAACGAATATTAACATTGTGCACACATCTCTCTAACGCCCCTTTCTCTCTCTTCTTAACTTTGCAGGGTTTCAAAGATGCCGCTGTCGGAGTTTCGTAAGAAAAAATTACTCTTCGTCTTCAACGCTTTCTTCGGTAAGTATCGTTAACATTTTTCGGCGTTTCAATCTTAGTGCAAAAAAATTACGTTATGAAATTAATTTATATTAAAATTTACATTAAAAATTATTACATTTATATTAAAATTACGTAGCGCAAAAAATTACATTATGAGATAAATTTATATTAAATTTACATTAGCAGCAATATTCATTCGTTAATGAAATAGAATTTTCATCGTTCGAACGATGATACTGCGGCAATATCGCTTATAAATAAAATTCACCGCAATATTTCTAATGAGAAATGAGTCATCAATCGTTCCGGAAAGCTAAATATTAAATGAAGACAAATAATAATGGCAACAAGCTATAACCGCAATATAAAGATGATATTTTTTAGCTTCCAAGCTCGACTTTACGCCATTTGTCCTGTTGAGATCTCAATCACTTTTTTTTCGCGATTGTTATATTTCTTGTATAACGATCTCTGTCACAAAAGTTTATTCCTATTCAAATTATTATACTCGCAATATAGAAACCATCAATTGAAAAAAAAAAAATTCATTATTTATCGTCTGTTTCTTTGAACGATAGACATTCGAAATAAAGATTAGAAGTAAACAACAACTTGTATCAACTCGTTGAAAAGTTGCCACGCTTTCTAGAAGGTAATAAGAGAAAGAAGTACTTGAGATAATCCTTTGGTAGAATTTTCGCATTAAACCTAAGTTTTGTTAAGCCTAAGTCTCATTGCAACTCGGTTGCAAGTGGGTGGCACTTGTAAACGCGACTCTTCCCTCGCCGTGCAGGGTAGCTCGCGTTATCGAGGAAAGTGCGGGTTTTACAGCACAAGCAAACGCAAACTGTCTTCTTTCGGACATTTTGAGATAACATTTACCGTCCCCCCGGCACTCGTTAGGGATGAAAATCTCACGCGTTCTCCACCGCCCGTACATACATCCCGATGAAACAAATCCTCATCGAGCGCTAACGTAACGAACGAGGTGTCGGCTTCTCGGCTCCAACGGCTTTCATTCCCACCCTTCGCTATGTACGCGCGCGTTCTCGTTTCCAAGATTCTCCTGATTCTCTCCTAACGGCCCTATTTCACTCTTCCCTTCTCTCTCCCGCCTTCGCGAAAAGTCCGCGCACACAGGCCGTATCGTTTCAACACGAATGAAATACGAAGTGCGCGCCCGGAGGGTCTCGCACTACTCTCGTAGCCTAGTCTTTCTTGCGGCTCTTTTCGTGGGCGGATGAAAATGGGGATCGGGGGGTTGCGCGCGAGCGTTCTCTCTGCGGTCTCCGTGTGGCACCTATGTGTCGGCCCATTCCCGGCCAAGAGCGAGCCAGAGGTCGCGTACACGCCTATTTATGGGTGGCGAACTGTGGAGAAGATAAACAATGGTCGCCGTCGGGTCCAGTTAAGGGGTCGCCCTCGCGTGGATGATGTACGTACGTGTTCTAATTCCACAGCGTGCGTGAGCCCCATTGAATGAGAGTTGTTCCGGCGCGAAATCGTTTTAAGACTCATCTCTTCTTCCTAGACCTTAACGGCCGCTTTTTTTTCTCTGTCTCCGTCAAGGACTCCGAGCCGACGGACTTTCCGTGCCGTGTCATATCGGACGCAATAAAACGAGAGATCATGTTCCCCCGCACATTAAATAAATAGAACGGAACTTTCATTTATTCTACGGATAAAAAACACATCGCGAAATATCGCGCGATATACCGTCGAAGCGAGATTGACAATTTTTTTTATTCGCGAATCTGCTTTGAATAGAAAAATCATAACGTGTAATAAAGGATGACATTTTCGCAAAAGCTACACACGGGATTGTTTCCATAGCGCGATACGCTCTACAATCGCGCTGCTTTGAATACACACGACGACAAAAACGCGTCGAACGAGTGTAACGTTGTACCTACGTTCAATTAAATTTGCATTGAGTTCGATTTTGTAATTTTCGTGTTTTCAGATTATTAAGCATTCTCCGGACTTCTTTTTCAGACTCACGCGAGGTTTATATATCTTTGCTACGCTTAACGAGTAAAAAGGATTCGCGCATTTCAGTGTATGCATATGTTTCCGTGATGACACACATAATGTAAAATTGCATGTAACCTACGTCGCGAAACATAACACGCCGTCCGTCTATGTGTGCACAGGAACGTGCGAATATGAGGTACATGTACATATGAGTGTGCAACGTGGCGCAGATCCTGGAGGTCACAAGTGTGCACATGCCTGGCAGCTCTCATTAACCTCTCGTTTTCTTCTCCGCTTTGATCGTCGCCGATTGGCCGCTAAACATATCCTCCGCAGACGCTTCTCCGAATATACATTTATTTCACGTGTAACGTGGTAATTAAAATGCGACATGAAGTCGAAGAAGAGCGCAACGAATGATCTCTTTTTGTTTTTTTTATTCGCGGCCTCGTATCGCGAACTGCCGACAGAGAAGTTGGCAATCGCGCGGCTCCATTCTTCAATTTTCAAAGCCTTTCATATATCCTCGTATTGAAATTTATTAATTTTCATTACAAACTGTTTGACACATTTTCTTCAGCGATAAACATTATAATACGTAGAGAGAGATTCCGAGGCAAAAAAAACACACAAAAAAGCGAATGCATTATTTATTTGCACCATCTTCGCCCGGGACGTAACTTATACGCGAGCATTCGATTAATTGATTTTTAATCTATCCACGAGTTCAGAGTTTTTGCAACAAGTTGCACCGTTAAAGAGATATCGGCTGCACGTCCGGACGTCGGATATTAATTATTTCATCATGACCTCGGCTTGTGAAGCGCTCCGACGGATATGACCGGAGTAACAATAAATTCTACCTCGTTGAATCGTAATCGGCGCTTAACGGGATTCCGGCTTACGGCACGCCGAGACAAAAAAAAGGGGCGTAACGGAGGGTAGCATCCCTCTCTCTGCAGTGAAACGAGATTAATAAACGACAGCCGGCGGGCGGAAGCCGCGCGAAAACGAATAAACGTCGCGACGACGACTACGCAATAGAAGTGGGTCATCTTCAGAAAACTAACGACATCCGATCACGTGGCCGAGCGGAGCCAAAATCGAGTGGCATGATCGTTCATCTTGTCCTTTAAAGCGAGAAAATGTACGATGCTTTGCGGAAAATGCTAGCGACAGTCTGCAGAGTGGGGACTGCAGCAGGTCGCATTTTGTACGAAATAACAAATAACTGCTTCCTAAAAGAGAAAATTCCAGAAAACACAAGCTGCCACAATAATTGAAAATTTTAATTACAATCATAAATTTGAACGAAAGATGTATTGCTACATAGAATGTAACAGTAACGTCCTGTTATTTTTTCTAGATGTTAATCAAAGTGGCGCCATCGACATAAAGGATTTCGATCTCGCCGTGCAAGTAAGCAGTTTTTTTTTTATTTTTTATTTCATCTTTTTGTCTTTCTTTGCATCATTCGATCGCTTCGTTTCTTTTATTCGCGTTTACATCGATCAGAATTCGATATCCACGAGCTCGAGATGATTCGGCGGTTTATCTCGTGTTCCAGCGAATCTGCAATTCCAGGCATTTGAAACCGGACGACGCCACATCGCAACACATTAAAGAGACTTTGAACAAAGTTTGGGAGGGACTGCAGCAACGAGCGGATGCCGATCAGGACGGGCAGGTATACAACGATATTCAAATTATTTCTCTTTCTCTCTGATTGTGTTTCAACTATAAAGTCAAGTTTATGATTTATATTGGCGCTTCTCTTTGCGAAAGTGTTTTTCTTTTACCGCAGTTTTACACAGTCTCGGAAATAACTATCTAAATTTTTACCGTGCCGTTCCACTTTGTCTGCTCGCGTTTATATCGATTTTCAAAGTATTTTTTGCGCTTTCGAAATAGTGCCACGTGCATGTGTCTGCAAACTCGTGTATTTGCGTTTCACTCAGCGACGTAAAGGAAATATTTCACGATACATTCCGCGACTTTTAAGATTAAAATATAAAACGAACCTGCGCGGCAAACACAGCTCGCTGATCAGAAGCGAATGCGCGCGCGTGCGTGTGTGTGTGTGTATGTACGTACACGTATTAACAGTCGCGGTACCTTTCAGATCAGTCGAGATGAGTGGTACTCGATGTGGGAAGAGTACGCGAAAGATCCGGCGCACGCACTCGAATGGCAACAAACATATATGAACTTCATGTTCGATCTCGAGGATTCTTCCGGTAAGATTCTCTCTCTCTCTCTCTCTCTTTTTCGCTCTGTTTTCTCTGCATGCTCCCATTTCCCGGGCAAAATGAATACGTTTATGTTCGCCACGCGAGTCGGTTTACGCGGTAATTTATTGCGCGTTTGCGCAGAGATTCCAGAAATACTAATGTAAGCATAATTACTCGAGCGTAGAGTGACTAGAGTGACGGGAGAAACGTATATCATTAATTCTGTCCCCTTGCGGAGAGTTTTGCGAATTACAGCAAACTCAATACGTCAAGCCCTCCATAAACACGTCTTACTTCCCCTTTTCAGCGAACAGCGTTGACGCGACGCAGAGGACGCAACACATTCCATATAATAAAACGCATTTTGCATAATTTATAGTCCCTATCCATTTTCAACGCGCGCGTAAACATATTCGCGCAGACTATTGTTATTCATTAATTGAAATGCTCGAACATTTTGCGACTATATCTGAATATCCACATTTTCTCAACTGTGTTTTATTTTTATTTCGAACAATGACATCTTTTCGCAGAAATTTTCGCGAAAATAAATTAATAAAAAGTTAAAAATAAATGACAGTTTTGAGGCGGGAAAACAAACGAGGGTTAATATCAAATACCAATTAAGCAACACCCATCCATTTTTGTTCCCCTCATTCATAGTAATTTCTAATAATACACTTCTTTTCTCACCTCGACGTACGAAAATGTCTCATCGTGATTTATACCTCGACCCTTGTGTATGTATAAAATACGGTTAGCTTAAACGGCTCACGTGTATATGAAGTACCTATACACGGTCTCAAAGTCTCGAATGCGATCTTGTCCTGTGTCGCCAGGTGACGGATCGATCGACGAAACCGAATTCAGCAAGGTGTGCGGCAGTCACGGCGTCGAGGAGGCCGAGGCGCGCGAGGCGTTCAAGAAATTGCAAGTGGTGAGTGTCAATCAGGCGGGAGAAAAATAATTAAAAAAAAAATTAACTAAAAAAAGAAAAGAAAACAGGGAAAAATAACGACGGTGTGAAGGGTCGATGTGTCTCACGAAAATTCTGTTTTACTTCTCCGCAGGGTAAGGAAGTGACTCGCGAGAAATTTGCCGACCTGTGGAAGCAATATTTCTGCTCCGACGATCCGAACGTACCTGGCAACTTTATATTCGGAAAGACTTCTTTCTAACTTCACCGCCCCGTGAGATTGAAGGCGCGCATATACAAATATATATATACACACACATATATACATATATATTTTCATCGTTACAGATACAGATTATTTTATGTAATCGTTACCAGAGACTCGCATCTCTGAAGAGAGATAGATACAGAAAAATTCTGTAATCTGTATTTTGTCAAAACAATTCCTATTTCTTCTGCTTCTGTTCACACACATCTGTTACATAATAATGATAATAATAATAATAATAATATCAATAGCTAAAAAATTAAATTGAGAAGAGAGAGAGAGAGAGAGAGAGAGAGAAAGAGAAAGAGCTTTCAATTATTTCCTCTGTTCTTTACCGCTGCTCTCTCTGTAGTTACGCCACATACGTGGCCGAATTCTATTCAGTATCGCGAAGAGTGAAATTCCGGCCAAAACAATCTATCTAGCCTTACAACTTCGTATATTTGAAGGTTTATTTGCCCCACCGGGATGTTTTATTATTGCATCCGCGATCGAGTGGCGCTACAACAAAACACAGAGTTAACAGGATAGACCGAGCATCTAGCTCGCAACTTTCTTTCGCTGTCGTTTTCCTTTGACGCGTCATTCGCAACAATCTCTTCGCAAACGCCCCCCCCCCTTTGCTAGATCTTCCCAGTTTCCAGAAATTAAATGATTAATTCCGGCTTCGCTTTGCAATTTTTCGCGTTTACAAACGTGGCTGAAACGTTCCGCGCAAATTCTGTCAAAGAACGCATTGAGATTCCTTCGACCGCTTTCTTCCACGCTAAATATTTCATAGCGAGCACATGTTAGGGGACTCGGATCAAGTACCTATATCTTTACGGCGCGTATCGATCCGTTCACCGCCGACGAGCTAATTATGCCGCATAGTGTGTAAATAAACGCCCTTGCGTATTATAAAAGTGATTAAAAAACGCTGTTTCGATACACGCGACACGAGGAAATGGGCGATTGTGAGGCGATTCTTTTTTTCGTTGCGTGCAACATGTAATATCTACTACAATAGTTATTTATTTGCATTCGCGAAAAACGCGCGCGCATCCGAGGGCAGTCGATCGCAAAAAAATTCGTCTCGCGGGTAAATCCTCTCCTCCTCGTTTCGCGTCTCTCTCCGCGTTCTCTTGGCAAATCCGCGAATGACACGCGGTTTGCGCAATTTCACCGAAACTGATTGGCATTTGGCGGCGGAGAAAAGCTAGTTAGATTCTTCCCCGGCCTGCGAAAGATATTTTGAGAACCGAAAACAAACGGTGCCACGCTCGCGGGCGCCAAACACGCGCGCACCTCTTCGCATATAGCAGTCGCGGTATTTTTTCCAAAGCACACATCCACCACCCCGCGAGTTTCGTGCCTCTTCTTTCGTCCCGTTCGGCCACTCCGTTTAATTTTCCGTACACCCTTGTGGAACAAAAGCCCTTTTTCGTCGGAATCGAGCTCTCTCATTGGTACCTTCATATATTCCCCGTTTCGGAGTACGAGCTATTTTCACTGAAGAGGAGGATTTAATTGCAGCAGGAAGTGCGTGTATCATGTACCGGAAAAAAAAGAGAAAACTAACGCGAAACGAAACATGAAGGAGATCGATAAACGGCGCGCTACCGTACTCGATTAACGCGGCTATTCGCCGCGCGAACAAAATTGTTGTTACGTCGGCGCTGTATCGTAAAATCGAAAATCGCGTGTATCAGATCGGAGCACGTACGAGAATTGAATTTTCCGTAAGCAGTTTGCGCGTTTTCGATCGACTCGGCGATTAAAACAACCTTCGTCGCATTGATGCTTCAGCGTTAATTGCTATCGCATTGTGTTTGTGAACGAGTTTGATCGTGTTTAACCGATATATTTGTGTTTTCGTCATCGTGTTTACGTAGAAATATACCCGCGTTAAAATATATTGTGAAATTAATGATAAATGTCTTTCGGAAATTAATCGTTGTCGTAATAATGAATGTGCATCGTATCGTAAAGAGCGATCGAAATATTAGTCTGCGGAAATCACGGAAATATATGTATAATTTGCGCATTTCAAATTTTGTCACACACACACTGATTTTCATTAGCAGAAAGCGTTTTTGTGAAGCCGAAGAGGATCGGATTTTTAGATTCGTTTTGATTATTGATCACTGCCCGTGAAGAGACAAAACGTAAACGACATATGTACGATATATATACACATATATCGAAACAGCAGTATATTTAATTCACCGAGTGTGTAAATAAGAATGAATCATATATAGCGAGTATTTTCCGTACTTGTGTTATATATCTAGAAAATGGTTATACTGATAATAATCGCTGAATTCTCGTCCGTCGTAAGTCAAGTCGATGAATTATTAAACGAATATACGATGCGGCTATAAACTATAGAGAGAAATATGGATGTAATGAAACACTCGCTGTCAATTGAAAACGTTCGGGCACGAATTAAGCGACACACATTATGACGTTAGTAATAGCTTAATGAAATAATAAAATTCTTTATATCGCTTTGTATCTTTTTTTGGTCTATTAGAAAATTTTGCTTAATTTTTATGCGCTGTAATGAAACAATTATATTACTGAAGTTTTATTACGCAATATTTTCAGATTATACTCATCACATAATTTTTCTCTCTCAAGTAATTTGATATTTATAAAAATTTATATAATTTTATATTTATAAAAATTAAATTATAAAAATGGGTTACACACCCACTCTAAGAGTTTATAGATTTTAATAAAAATACTAATTACACGTAATTTGTGTTCTAATGATGAATTAAAGTTGCTTAAAACGTGCCTGCGTAATATCTATGGTTTCATGTTGAAAGAAGCATAAATATGCTCACTCTTGTGTAATAGATATGTACGTGCTATTCCCGTTCCTGTGTAAGAGATGCATAAAATATATATATATATAAGAGAATATGTTATATAAATACCACAGTATCCCTGTACGCGTGCGAGCGCGCGTGAGAGATGTGTGTGTGTGGACAAAGAAAAAATAAAATATATATATATGCTGTAAGAAAATTAAAATTGTGAACTGCGTTTCTTTCAAGAAACATTTCTACTTTTCATCTCCCCTTTCACATGTTACAATAAAATAGTTTATATATGTACTTCGTTATTATACACATACAGTAACTTTATAGAATTCGTTAGTCAGTTTTCGTCAAAGAAATATTGAAAACGTAATAAATTACATTAAAATTGATTAACGTTGATTGAAGCTTTTACTTTGTTGTATGTCAGTTGTGAAAAATTCACACTTGTCTTCACGCGCATGAGACTGTTTTACATACATTAAAAAAAAGAAAAAAAATGACTAACCAGGTCATTGCATGCCGTTGTCAATGGAGACCGACTTCGTCCTGCGCGCGCTCCCATGTGCCCTCTATTTACTCTCATTACTTCCACTATTAATTAGCCGAGCTAAGTAGTCGAGATCGGATATTCAGGGATCCAGTCGGGAGAATCGCTCTTTGTCATTACGTCCGTTACAATAAACCAATACGACGCTTAATGCTTGGAGATAATAATGACGTTAACTAACGGAGAGTGTTAATACAGGATTATAATGGATAATAGTTTAATGGTGGTATTAATACTTGAACGATAAAGCGCGTGCTATTAACCCTTTCGCTACTACGTGCGACTATAGTCGCTCACCACGAAACGCTGTTCGTAAACTACAAGTGACTGTAGTCGCCCGATAAGTAACATTCGCTTATTGAAATAAAAGATGCGCATTTGACGACGTGTCAATGATTTTTAAACACGTAAACGTGTCTCGTCCATAACATGTCATATTTGTTCTTTGTTTATTTTTATTATCTGAACCTAACAATAATCGCATAATAAATGCGCTTACACGGGTACGAAGTTCCGATGGCCGTCAGTTCCGCAGTAGTAAACGGGTTGAACGTCAAAGCTTCAGCAGTTAATTCGATGATGTTGCAACACATCGACGTGTACATAAAGACGAAAGAACATTATGTGGTCGCGTCATATCGTCTTCTAAGAGAATGTCTGATAACGAATGTACTTTTACTTTACGAACTAATGACAACAGACAGGCCAGAAAATCACTCTTTGTGCACTCTTTGAAATAATGGTTGTTTCTCATTAACCAAAAGTATCTACCAAACCAAAATCTATTAGATATGTGTGTGTTTTGAACTTACATTATACAATATATTATTTCTTAAAATTAATGCATATATTGTGATCGTAAACGTATTATCGTCCGGATGTCTGATAACTGTGTTGTATTTTTAATTTGCTAATTGACGCAACAGACTCGAAAAATGACATTGAACTGATATATTTCTCATTGTCCAAAGTCCAAAATCTAAATTCAAAGTCCATTAATTTTTCTGTATCTATAAAGACCCTTTCGAATAAGACGTATAGCAGTAGAAAAATAGACTTGAAGCTACACGGGTCTATACGTGGTGCAAGTATCGTAGTACCTTATTGTAAAATTCTGAACAGGTATTGTTGAGTGATAAAAGTGTAACAACCTGAATTTTGCCCGGAATATCTTGTCGGAAAAACAGGATTTTTGTGAGCTTTCAAATAAACAACATGTGAGTGTTGATCAGATCCTAGTGTTATTGGCAAAAACAAAGACGAATTTACGATAAAAGCAAATTACATTCTAATAATTCTATATATATACATATATATAGGTATGTATATGTACACACACACATACACGCACACGCACACGCACGCACGCACACACGCACACACGCACACACGCACGCACGCACGCACGCACGCACGCACACACACATGTATATACATTATACAAAGACTTCGAAAAATTTAATTGACGTTTTATTTCAGTTCGACGATTTGTCTCATAAGAATTCGACCGCTTTATTCCGATCATAAATGTGGAAATTATATAAAAAGTGCTCTGACGCTCATGTTATCATATGAAAGTTTCAAGAAGCTTATCACGTTTCTTTTTCTTTTCACAATCTTCACAACGTTTATTTGATCATTTTATAAGCTCAATCAACATCTTGGACGACAAAAACTTAATGTGAGCTTAATTTGAAAGAAGAATCTGATATTCGAGAATAAGATTGATAACCGAGTTGCAGAAGAAGATTAAACGTTTACGCGTCAAGTGTTGTTTTGAACGTATCATTATGCGTGCTATTAGTGTGGCGTTGACTCTTGCATTTTTGCATACAATTGCGGCTCAACGTACTCCAACGATATCTTACATAACGCAGGACCAAATTAAAGATATCGGTGAAACTGTTGAATTACGATGCTCTGTTCAATATGCATCGGGTTATCCAGTTTTATGGATTAAAATTAATAAAGAGAGTGGACAGGATCAAATAATACTTGCAAATAGTAGTACAATTATAATTGAGGATAGCAGATTTTCTATACAATATAACTCAAAAACGTCTACTTATAATCTTCAGATTATAGACATACAAGAAATAGATGCTGGATACTACCAATGTAAATTACAAACGTCTCTAAGCAATTCTCTCAGTACGGAAGTAGAGTTGCAAGTTCGTAGACCGCCTATAATTATTGATAATTCAACACAATCTGTAATAACCAGTGAAGGAGAATCCATCCAATTAGAATGTTACGCCAATGGTTACCCGGCGCCAAGTATATCGTGGCGTAGAGAAGATGATGAGATTTTACCTACCGGAAGTTCTGTTCATCGGGGCAATATATTATATTTATCTGCCGTGAACAAAGAAAGTCGTGGAACGTATTATTGTATTGCCGAAAATGGCGTTGGACGCAGTTCTAAACGCAACATTAATGTGCAAGTTCAATTCGCACCTATAATCACAACTTGGAAATCGCGAGTTACACAAGCTCTGCATTACGATGCGGATTTGAGTTGCCTTGTAGAAGCCTATCCTCCACCAGCTATTTCTTGGTACAAGGACGACCAGAAGTTGTTAAACAATCAGCATTACAGTTTATCCCAATTTACAAGCGCGGATGATTACACTGATACCACAGTTCGGGTTTTTACTATAGAAAAATGGCAATACGGAGAGTACACGTGTCGTGCTCAAAATAAACTGGGCAGCGCTGAAGAAACAGTTAAACTTTCCGAAGAATTCATATTTGGTTTGTTTTGTTCGCCAGCTTGTAAAAAAGCTTATCGTAGGAGAGCTTATGGAACTGGCGTGATCTCAGTTTCTTCCGGACCTTTGATAGCTCTAGTTTTATTAATTGTAATGATACTGACAAATTATTACTTAAAATATTAATTTTATTTTATTAATTTTATTCTTGTATGCGCATATGGGAAAAGATTTCGATTTTTTAAGTTGATTCGAGACCATTATTTTTGTTGTCGCCAATAATGTTGTGAAACCAAAAGCAAGCTAAGAATATCGCTTTATTATATTTTATCTCTTTTATTGTGTTTTTATATTATCTTTTATTTTATAACTGTTTATAAGCGCAGAAAAACTAATTTTTTTAAATTATTAATATAAAAATGTAAGAACTGCATAATGCAAGCAACATCTCTCTGAAATATTGTTAGTACACCATTATTTGCACACACATAACGATGTATAAACATTTTTTCTGTATTCTTTATAGAATTCTTTTTGTAAATAAATAACTAACTAAATAAATAATCATTATCAATTCTAAATATAAAGTATTATTTATTTCAATTAAAAAAATGCAAATGCGATGCTTTCGCGTTTAGCCATTGCTTGGTGTTTATCATCTATATGTTTTATTTACTCTTCCCACACATTGCATCACCGCACACGTAAAACTTTAAAATGGTTCTTTAAAACACTAATTACTAGATCAGTCATAGTTTATTATTTAAAACAAAAAAAAGAAAAATTGTGAACTGCTGTAAAAAAAAATCAACAAAATCACTTGCAGAAAACAGCGAGAGAAAAATGTTTCTACATTTCCTGTAATTCCATTATACATACTGAGAGAAAAATATTCGAAATACTGTATTTTTACTGCGAAATGACAATTGAAAGTTTGGAGAAAATGCTTTAAAAGCATTTTGCCAGCGTGTGCGTGTGTTGCGAGGATTGAATTGCGAATTTGCAAACGTGTGTATAATCCATTTAAATGGATTTTACAGAGCACATGTGTTGTTTTACAGTAGCTCCATCTCGTTCGCATAAATCGAACAAGAGAAACAGCTGCTGTGTGCAAAGAGATTCTTCCAGGGTTCCTTATCCCGGCCTGCCCGGGGGGCCGGTGGGAAGATACAAAAACCGAGATAAATGTAGAAAAATTCAGTGATTAATCGAACGTTGATTCGCGATTTGAAGAGCACGGAGCACACACAGAGTAAGTCAATTGCATCATAAATCACAAAATAAATGGCGCTGCGAATAAAAGGAGAGTTCAGTGACATTACGAAAACACATCTCGGCCAAGTGAGCTAATCGCAGCAGATTAATGAGCTCTTACGATCGCAACAAGTCCAATCTCTATCAGTTACACTTTTACATATACACATACACACAGTCTAATCTTGAATCGTATCGATTTTCATATCGCTCTTAAAATCATTTGTACATTTTTTTTCTGTCTCGTTTTCCTCATCTTTCTCATATCTTATCATATTCCACTACGCGAATGCGCGATAACTTGGTTAAATTGATTCCCGGTACAGTAGTTATCTCTCGCGCGAAGTCGCGATGAGCGTGACAATTGTTTCACGCGGCAACAAAAGAATTTTCTTGCTTCGACGATTCAGAGCTGTTCGTGCAATATTATTCGCCAACGTCGAGCGATGTCTAGCTCGGAGTTATTGAGCACTGAATGCGAGGAGTGCGTGGAATTTTTCGATGTTTGCCTCGCGCTAGATCATCAAGAGGTGACAGAGTAAGAATAATAATGTAACGACAGAAAGTAGTTTACTCGTACATTACGTTATATTTCTGCCTCATTCAATAGCGCAAATTCTTGCTTAATTAATTGTTAATTATAATGATCGAGTTCTTTTGTTAAAGAATTTAAACATTACCCCACCAGCTTGCAAAAATTAATTTTGTACAGAATATTAAACAATTATATCTTATGTTTGTGCAAAGATCAAATATCACATATTATTAGGTTCTATTTTTTTGGCAGTACTTAGGTTGCACTAGAGCCGTACTAGAACTACAACTAGTATTCATAATCGGATCCTATATCTAAGATCGTCTTAAGTTCATTTTCAGATGATCTATAGTCAATGAAATGGACTATGCAGCATCTTAACATAAACTTAAGACAATTCTAATTAATACAAGATCGGATTATGAACACTTATAATTAGACAGGTAAGAATAAATCTTGATCTTATGAACGTATCACAGTTTCAGTGTAGCCTGGTGCAACTGAAAAACTGATCGACCTATTGTGTATACGATAAAAGCTAGAGACACATTTGTTTAAATTGTACAGTTAGAGACTTAATGTATTTAAAAGCACTTAGGCAGAGAATATATATTTACAATGGATTCTAAGTATTTTTATTTAATAGATAAAGTGTTCTTTTTGATTTGTATATTATCTTATAAATTGTATTGTCACACAGGCTGGACACTAACAATGAGGTAGAATATTCACAGGAAGCGATAGAATTGCAAGACGCCAAGGTGCAAGAGACTACCATGACTTGTCTGGGAACACTAGTATTTGCGGATAAACATTCTAGACAATCATTGAGTTTGAGTGATTCAACCAAAACACAAGTCAATTCTTTATCACTTGCTTATGAAGATCTTTTCACCATACCATATAACATATTACAAGATTTTGGTCCTGCTATATATCACTTAGATATTAGCCACAATATGTTCAGTAGGTGAGTAAGTATCTCTCTATTAATAAAGCATGTAGCAGAAGTTTTGCGATAAAGTACAGAATTAATTATACTTGGAACTTGTACATCTAAGCATAAGTAATTTTGATATTTCAGGAATTTACAATTTCTATTGGAATTTGACAACTTGAGGTCTCTCAACTTGGATCACAATATGATAGACGACACTACTGTGTTTCCACACATGCCAAATCTTGAGCTACTGTGGCTTAATCATAACCACATTGCAAATCTGTATCCATTTGTCAAGAATCTCCAAAGAAGTACACCAAACCTCAAATACTTGTGCCTCATGGGAAACAAGGCAGCACCTAGTTATCTTAATGGTGGAACTTTCTATGATTACATTAACTACAGGTATGTAGAAAACATCTTCTTACTTTGTAACTTGATTTCAAGTGCTTTTTATTTGTCTTGTGTTCTGATTGTTTTGCAATTTTTTAACAAGGTTATTCGTGCTGTCTTGGTTTCCACACTTGGTGCACTTGGATGACAGAACAGTGACCGAAGAACAGAAATTGGAAGCTAAGAGACTGTACAAACGACCAATTTATGAAGACTTGATACCACTGCCAAAATGCATAAAAGATTTAAGCGACAAAATAATTGTATCTAAACCACCAATTCCTAACAGACAACAAGTGACAAGAGAAAGGAATTCTATCATTTGAGCAGTATTACAGCATAGCTCAAAAAAAAGGAATCTTAATGACAATGTTCTTTTAGCAAAGAAATAAAATTGCCATAACTCATACTCCATTTTGGAGAGATGTGCCAAAATGTGAAAAAGCAATATCATATACAAATAGGACACGAATTCCTTTTCTATTTATTATATGTATATATCTACGTTTCTGTGTAAAAGATATTTTTACACACCAATAACACTTGATATTAATAAATAATCACAGGCAACTATGTGTGTTTCGTCTTTTTATCGCGAAGTTTCCACGCCAAATTATTGGCCTCATCACCGCGATCCTGAATTAATCACGTACTAATAATGGTATAATTAACAATTTCAACGAACGTACTTGGTGATGATCGTTGTTATATCTCGAAATTCACGTACCTGGTGATGATTGTTGTTATATTGACGTAAAACGACACAATACTATAACTTTTCGCGCTTGCAGTCACTTTTAAATAATCAACAATCAACAATCACAATCAATCACTCAACTGTCCGACTCAACTTGGTGAACGGTGTACTTCGCGAGCGATCGCGCGCTATACGAATTTTGACATAATTGCGATTCTCGAAACTGACGAGGCAGCCAATCACCGCGAGTGACGTTCGAGTTGACTGCACTTTCTGCTCCTTTCAACCGCGTTCCAAAATTCACTCTCAGCAGAGAGAAGCCTGAGAGCGGCCAGGCCCATAAGAAAATGTGTAATCGTTTTGCCGGCCCGTAAACCAGTGCAATGTCCATGGTGGTGCACATTGGCAACTATGTAGCGATGTCCACGAGCGACTTGTCGATACATACGCTATGTTTAAACGTAGACATGGTTCTATTCCGTGCTACGTGCACGATTCCAAA